>OMKZ01027278.1:0-20707 GCA_900302535.1 Neoniphon sammara
GTGGGAAGCATCATTGGGCTCTGCAGAGGTTTCTTCCATGGAGGTCAAGTGTTTGTGAGGTTGTCTGTGTGTGTGTGTGTGTGTGTGTGAATGCATGGACGAATACATGTGCTGGTTGGAGCTATTGCGAATTTGCGCTTGTTTTCCCGTGTTTTTGAAAAAAAAATCAAGTGAATTTGCTTAAAGGTTTCAAATGGTTACCCAAGAGGGAAAAAAAGGCCCAAAAAAACTCTGCCTTCAAATCTTCATTCCTCAGGTAGAGGTGGCTGACATTCGAGCCCCATAGCTGACCATCTCCGTCCTCCCTCACCAAACTCCTATGGAGTATGAGGAGGGGGCCTGCTAAAATAGACAGATATTAAAATAATACTCCAATGTTTTGGGCAAAATACCCTTTTCCCTTACTGAGATTGAGACAAGATGTTTGATACCATTTTCACCTCTGGTTCCAACCAACTAACTTCTCATAAAAAAACCTCTCATTTAAGTAAAAAAAAAAAAAAATAATAAATTTAAAAAATAGCAAGACATGTATTTCAAATGCACATGATACACTATGTAAATAAGACAGCTTCAGAGTTGCTTTGAGGTTTTTCACTTTGACGGAGCTAGGCTAATGACTCCTGTAGACTTCAAGTCTTTATGCTAAGCTAAAACAAAATGCTACCCATCTGAACCGAACCAGTGGACGTACAGATGTGAAAATGGTATCGAACATGTTGTCTCGGTCTGGGTAAGTCAGAAAAGGGTATTTTGCCCAAAATGTTGTAGTATTCCTTTAAATTATCTGTGAGCAGCACTTTCAGTGCTTGTGACTTCCTCTATTCCAACCTGCAGGAGGCACAAACACTGTAGTTTACCTCTTACACACAAACACACACACACACACACACCATTCAAACTACATTCCATCCAGGTGATTAGATCACTCCTCACATAACACCCATAATCACTTTCCACACACCCCCCCGTCTCTCTCTCTCTTTCCCTCTCTCTCTCTGTCTCTCTCTCTCTCACACACACAGCTTGGGGGGGATTAAGTCAATTCAAAGTCCTTTGTTTGTCACAGAGCCTGTTGTCACCTCAATCACTCAACCATACATACAGTATGTGAGAACTACTGTCCTCCCCGCAGTGCGTGCACACACACACACACACACGCACCCTGGGGCTGTGTTGTCTGTGAGCGGGGGGTGTGTTTACATAAGAAGATAGCCAAATGGTCACTGCTCCGCCACACCCTCAGTCGGGGGGTTGTGTAGGTGTGTATGTATGTGTGTGTTGGAGGGGGCAGGGCAGGAGAGAGTGCGGTCAGTCTGGGTAGTTATTTGTAGTGTAAAGACCTTGTAACACCATACAACTTTTCACTTCCTATCAGTCCATCTCTAATTTGTTGGGGTTATTTCAGGTCAAGTCATCAAAACTTGTGACTATAATATTCCTCTAGTCCTCCTAGTCTGTCTGTGGTACTCTATAATGAGTTTATTATAGTCACTTTATTGTACTTTATGGTATCTTCTATCTCTTATGGTGCCACTAGAATATGCCTATAATATTCCTAACGCATGATATTATATGCAGTTTATAGTTTTATGATATTGATGTAACATCCTTGTAAAACGTAGTATAGGTTCTCTATAATACTTTCATAGGCCCGCGTGTAATTTGTTCATACTACAAAATAAATGGAGACTAATGGAGATAGTGGCAGAGTGATTTACCTTCTTCCAATTGGCTGAAGTAAGAGCAAATCAGTTGTTAATTCATTCATTTATTCATTTATTTATGTATGTATTTATTTACTTATTGTTAGTTGTTTTGTTGCTTATTGTTTTTGATACTGGTTTTGCTTGTTGTCTTTAATTGATTGTATATTTTGTTTTTATTGCTTTTAAATGCTATTTCACTGTTTATCTTACTGTTATTTATTGTTCTTGATGCTGGTTTTTGAGTGTTATTTTAATTGTTTGGCATTTTTATGTCAGGGTGATTTTGATTTGGTGTGAAGCACTTTCTAACCCTCCGTTTTGAAAAGTGCTATATAAATTAATCTTACTTACTTACTTACTCACTTACTCACCTACTCACACAGCTTGGTTTTAGCTGTGTGGACTAGTGCACAAGTGGAGGATCCCTGATATGAAAGTGAACTCCACAGGACTAGAAGAGGACTAGAAACTTAATTCCACTCTAGAACCCAAGATTGGCAAATATAATCTTACCAAGTGAACCAGTCACACGAAAATGCTGCCACTGTAGAACCCAACAAATAAAATACCAATAAAACACATTCATTTTAATAAATGGTTTCACGCCACAAAATTCTTAGACCACACTCACACTTGCTTCCTTATTTGTAAGTGATCTTTCACTTTCAAAGCCCTGTGCCCTTTGACTAGCTCACATGCCTATAACCTGCTCAATGTTGTTGTTCCCTTGTGCATTCTTGTGTTATTCTGGCCATCATGTGTATTTCTTACAATGTGCAATGTATGTATAGAGTATACCAGCATATTGCATGTATGAGTGATGAATGCATATGTATGTATATGTCAGTATGTATGTGATAGGTACATATACTTTCTTTTCCTTTTCTGTGCTATTTTTTTTTTCTTTTTTCTTTTGAAGGTAACACGGATATAGTATGCTACAGATTTTTTTCACAGCTGCCATTTTGACATGAAATAGCAGGTAAACACAGGTGTTAGTAATCACAGCAATTAATGTTCTGTTGTACAGAACCTTGATGGAATTAGTGACACCTGTTTTCACCTACTATTTCATGCTTTATGTTTTGTATTAAAATTAAAAATATAAATTAGACCTGCTCAGTGTTATCCTTTGTTAACCTTTTTATTCCAGGCGCGCCAGCCTGTTGGTGGGCTATGCAGGATACATGACCAAGATTACAAAGACTGGCAAGCAGGCATTTCCATTCCAAATATGGTGAACTTCAACAGTGAGCCCAACTATTAGGGTTCTATTTAAGAAAAAATTACAAAAAATGCAACAAAACACAAACTTAACACAAATCCCTGACTGCCTGAGTGACATTCTAGTCCAATGTGGCGTGCTCTGACCTAACAGTAAGGATGATGTGGCCCACAGCATTACATCCTCCCCTGCTGAGCAGGGCAGTGAGCAGGGTGGGGGAGGGTCAGTAATACTTCAGTGTGTCTCTGTGTGAGACACACAGAAGGGTTTTGCTGTTGTCTCAAGACTTGGCATGCTCAGCTTGTCGGCAGGAATACACCCACAGCATAGTAGTGCAAAACCGGCTTTTGTTCAATTAATTTCAGTGTTATGATTTGCTGCTGACAACAGCAATATCCTTTATGCATGTCTGTGTGCTCAGGTGGCAGAATAATTACTGACACAACAACTAAAAAAAAGTGATGAGTCTAATTTTTGGAAGCTCCCTGCTTTTTCATTATGTATTTATAGGCCAGCTTAGTTGTATACTTTGGCTACCAGTATGCTTGGTGTGAAGTCACTGCCTGGTCACTCCAGGGCCATGTTGCTGTGTTCATGTCCTATGGTAGACTTGAGCTTACGACTTCAAATTCAAAATATCATTCTGCTCGGCTGTCCTGCAGCGATTACTAATGTCAGGATTTAGCAATGAACTCCAGTTCCTTTGGCTTCTTGGAAAATCACAAACAAGGCAATGCAATAAAGTGTGGGGAATGGTGTAATATCAATCAACTGAAAGTTCGTTTTTCTGAAAAACAATCCAAAATGCATCACTCACCAAGTTCATGTGCTATAATTGAGAAAAGCTGCGGTTTCAAAACCATTTCAATAACATTTTGCCAGCTTCAAACAAGTATGAACACTTCAAGGTGTGTGTTTTTTAACTGTGAAGTCGATCTGCCGGTTATTCCCGTAGGGCGTGAACGCAGCATACTCTACTGTGTGCGTTACATCAGAGATGCTGTTGTGCAGGACACAGCTTAAATGTCTGCCAGGCCTCACGCCTTAGCAAACATCATATGAAGCAAGAGCTGCATATCAAAACCACTTTCGCAATCAAATGCACAATGATTTTTGAGCAGCTTTAATGCGAGTTAAAACGGCATGGAGATTATCGTCTTATGTAATAGAACCGAGCTATTAAAGTCCCAATGTGATAAACACTTACCCGACATCTCGCGATGTCGGGGCTTTCTCTTTTTGCAACATTACATCACTAGTTTCCAGATATTACATAAACGTGTCGCTTCTTTTGGCAGTTATGGCTATGCATGCAATTAATAATGATGCTGAAGTTGAGGTTCATCCTCAGTCTGTAGGTCCAACTACTGACGAGTTGTGGCTGTGTTGTTTGCCAGAGTGAAACAACGCGATGTCAGGGAATCTACCATCTTGCCACGTTCTAGAGACAAGAGTGGGAAAGGGGCGGAGGAGGCGGGGCTAAAATAAGGCTATCCACACGATTGAATAAGCCAAACGCCTCTCAAATCCTATTGGCCTGGATTTTACCTGTCGCCGCCCGTCTCCGCTTAGCAAGCCTCCCACTGGCGGAGCGCGCTGTCAGTCAAAAAGTGGACGGGGTTGCTATGGCTCTGAGTTTTATGAGGCAGGAGGAGAGATTTTGATTTTTCACTGCTACAAATAGAGACTCCAGGCCACCTCTGTCCCCTTTCTACTCTACTCGCAGCAGTCAACAAGCCCTACGACTAGAGACGCGCCATGGCTCCCAGGAAAAACGCGAAAGTGCACGTTAAGGCCAAAGGTGCGTTGCTGCTTTTCTGTTTTTTCATTCTGTCCTACATTGCTGCGGCGGGGATGATGCGTTGCAACCTTCAGTCTTCACTATCAGCGAGCGAGGCCTTTCAAAGTTAATCGGGCGTCAAGCTGTCTGTGATTTCATGCAGGGCCTTTGCTAGCAAGCCTGCTTAGCTTTAGAAAATGGTGTCGACGTGTTGGCTAGTACGCACCGTGCGTATGGATAGTGGAAGTCACCAAGCTCGGGTCGGTTTATGCCTAAATTGGATTTGTAGAGCATTTATAGCATGCCAGCACATTTGTGAGCAGAGTTTCGTCTCTGTTGTGTTAACTACGACATGGTTTATTGTTGGCTTGTTACGCACAGTGCCTCCAATGTCGCCATGACTTGCTAGCTTTTACTTAACGTAGGTTTTCAGTGTAATTTCCCACTTCACTCATTCAGTGCTAGCTTTTTTCGCAGTGTGTACTGCACTGTTAGCTAATGAGGTGTTTTGAAGGCAACTCGACATTATTTCACTTGTTAACTACCATTGCAGTTGATGGAGACATCAGCGTTTCTTCCCGGTGTCCAGATTGGTTGCCCCTGGCGACTCCAGCCCCTGAGCGCGCGTGGTCGCGGGTCTGTGCTGGCTCGCACGAGAGCTTCTCACGAGCGGGTTCATAGCTTTAAGGAGAGTGTCCAGCGCTTTATGCCATAAAGCTTAGCCGGTAGGCCTGTTCATTGTCAGCATTTTACGCTCTGCACGGAGACATACACCCGGGGCGCACAGCAGCACCCCACCCCCTAATTCTTTGGCCCTACTCACTTTGCCAAATGCTCACGTGTCAATAGAGAAAGAGCCTGTGGGTGGGGTTACACGTGGCTCTTGGGGGTCGCCGTTTAGTTTCAGACCGGGAGACCGTGCAGAAGTTACCCGCACCCCTACTTCTGACCTAACTCTTTTTTATAAGAGGGGGTATTACGCCAAGGTCCATTCGAAACTCTGGCATTTTAATGTTTCCTCGCTTACAGGCAAATATATGTACCACAGAAATCAGGACTCTAGATCTTTTTAAGGAGCTTATGTTGTCACTCAATTCTGGAAATATTCAACGCACAGAGCACCATCTGTTTTGATCAGAATATCTGCTTTTGTGAATCCCATGATATTCTTTGATATGAATCAGTGCGAAAAGTTTGGCTCGATGTTTTGCTGAAATCGGAGCGCCGATAAGCATGGACACAAAATTCCAGAAGTTTGAATGGAGTTTGAGGTGACGTTATCTCCATCCCACTTCTGACCGATCCATATGGGCGCAGATGGAACACAATAATGATAAACGCACTACTGATGGCAGTACTTAAAGATAACTGGGATCAGAGCAGACTAGCTGCTTAGCAGCAGCGGGTCCAGTTAGGGGGTATACAGTATATGCACTGTATACTTGACAGTATGGCCACTTTCATGGTTTTAAATGTAAGGGTTCGAAAAACTCTCCACTGGTTCTTTTTAATGGTGCTGCCTGATTTCATGTCACTGCCCCAATCGTTGTCCTGATCAAAGTGAGATTGATCTCAGTTGTGAAGATGTGTGAGCCCCCCTACACTTCTTCACTCCACCCCCATGCTGACACGTGGCTGTGAGTAGACGATGAAAGAGCCCTGCTATGTATGTTGATGGTAAATATGAGTTGAGAGTTTTGGAACAATGTTGGGTACTTTGTGTTCTATCGGCTGTACGGGACACTCCCCTCCCCTTTTCCATACGAAAAGAACTATAGTCACCCTATAGTGCATTTTTAGAAGAATACTATACGGGGATCGCAGCAGAACTGTCCGTTCCCACAGGAGTGTAGAGATTCCACAGAAGGTTAAAAAAAACACGAAGGCGTTATAAAGTCTATAAACTCGCTATACTAAACACCACAGATGCGCTCTCAACTACTGTGTCATATTATGGCGATAACCGGAGTTACAAATAAGTATTATAAGGTCACCATAAACAATTGAGTACCACACAGATGTACTATAAATCCTCCTAGGAATTTACTAGTATTTTTTCTTTAGAAGAACTTTTCATAGCTTATCAAAGCACGTTTTTGAAGATCCAGACAACGGTATTTACTGGATTCACTTATAATTTTTTATTATAGCCTACCGACATACAGCGTGTTGCAGCCTGTGTGCGCTCAACACGTCCGTTCAAAAGAGCGAGAGAACTGAAACGCACTGGAAAGAAATGTAACAGCAGCGGTACAACAAACAGCACACTTTATTTAAAATTCCAGTGATAAATTGTGCGTATGAAATAAGCTGGTGATTAATCTAAAAGGTCTCCAATGGATATCACTGTAGATCGAACTTCACTGATGGCGGTAAAGGTCCAGGGAACAAAATGTTCAGTTTTTTAGGGTTCTTCTACCAACCCCGCCCCCCTCCAAGTGGCCAATGCACATGTGTTCAGCAGTTATTCAGAGTCCTATGCTTTTTCTCTATATTCGCCAGTGCCCCTATTTGTCCAATATTCACAACAAAAACAAAACTAAGAAAGTGGATGAACTATGAGTTCATACACTTTTATTGTTCACTCAAAAACAGGAGGTGATCATGATAAGGCAAAGAACCATAATACAAACAAAACAGTTATCTGTTCATAAAATCACTTATGAATGCTAACCTGCATCGGTTTTACAACTTACCATGATGTATATTTAATAGTTAGACATAGTATTAGGCAACAGTTCATAGAGTATTGAGACACTGTTGGCTCGCCAATAGTTTCAGAGTGATGGACAGTATGACAGTTGTTCCTAGTGTTCAGCATAGAAAAATTTCAGTAGAACAAGATTTTATTTAATGCCTCTGCACTATGGACTCTCTCTTTTCTGTCATATAGATGGTTGGTCTGTTATTTATTTGTTCATTAATTGTTCAGTTCATTTATTTGAATGTACAGTTCGCAGTTGCTCCATGCACAGCAGTACACACCTTCCAAGGTGCCGATGTATGCAGGAACAAGTCCTGAGAATTCATTACACACAAGGAGGCCTGTAGATTTATTTCTTCAATATTACATTTATCTTGATAGTGGAAGCCAGTTATTTATTTTACTGTTATGGCATCTCTGCCTTATTGGACAGGACACTCTTGACAGGAAAGATGAGGGAGAAGGTGGCATGGAATTTGGGTCATAAGCTGGACTCTTGCACTTGTACATGGCATTCAGCACCACTGATTAGCAAACAGTGAACTGGCACAATGGATCTGCTTTATGAAGGGAGGCAGATTTACAAAGTGAACATATGCTCGTTCTCCAGATTGCTCTAGTGATGAGGTCATGCTTATGTCAGGCCTGTGTATGATCATTTGGGATGCTTAATCTGCATTGCCTGGACATGGAATGACAAGATAATACATATTATTAATTCAAACCTGCTATTAAAATTAATTAATTTTCATTTGAAGTCAGGCTTATACTGGCCTCATGTTTGATTCCCCCAAATAATGCTACCTCGGTTTTCTTTCAGTCACTGCAGTTTGTTTGAGGCCACAATAAGGTAAACACTCCTGTTGCACTAGTATGAGGAATGAAAAGTGCAGCCAAGTAGGTTACAGAGAATCTCATACCGGACAGTGCAGGATCAAAACATAATACAAATCAGCTTCCATGGCTGCACAGGGATGATTCTAACTTGCAAAACCTTCATTAATCTCATTAGTAACACATGTATTTACCTTACTGTGTCAAAATGGCTGCTGTGATAAATGTCTATTGGATGAGGAATACATACACTTTGTCAAATAAGCTCAGCAGTTTGTTTTAGCACAATCCTCTGGGTCCTGGTTGGCCCAAAATGACCCAATAATGGAACAAGGAGTAGAGAAATGTTAGGCCCACATGCCTTGTCTGTATTTGAGTTAGATTATATGATCAAACACTTGATGTTGGCTTCTCAAATATTGATCTTGGCTCTCATGTTTGAGCATGAAGGGGGACTTTAAACACCGATTTGCATGTCAGATGTTTTGATCACGTCTCTAAACAGTCGAGAGCCATTCTGAGTGAAGGTGTTCTCCTGAAGATGTATTGATCATGTGTTTGATTGAATCATAGATCTTTGGCCAAGTATTGACAACTGATAAAGTTATTTCTAGGATGTCAGCAGTGAATTACAGCTAAAATGTCAATTATAAGTGACGGATGAAGACTTCTCACTTTCTTTAGCATCTTTATTCTTTTGTTGACATACTGTGTTGCTATCACTGCTTGTGAGGGGTTTATCTTTTTTCTCACCAGATGTCACTGTTTAGCAGGTTTATCATTGCTGTATTTGCTCTGTATTCAGTGCATAGTCCTATATTATTGATTTTTAAAGCATTATATGCCAATATTTCATGGACTGATGACTGTGCAAGTCTGCAATCTTATCCATGTTGTTTTGTCTATATCTTTCCATGATACAGACAGTACCCTACTGCTCATCCACATTGGCTTCAAATGTTTGCTTTTACTTTGAATTTTCTTGTTCTGTCGTCCTCTTACTTTCCTACTCCATGTATTGTTTCAGCCCTCAGGCCTCCTCCTCTTCATCCTCCTCCTCCTCTCCTAAAGCCTCAGTTGCTGAAGTCTGCAGGACTGAAGGGGTAACAGCCTTGTCTACTCTGCACTGAGACTGTTTTACCTGCTCTGTTGTGCAAGTGTGTTTTGTTTTTGCAGAGTGTGTGCTTCTTCCAAACTAAACTTTGCTGCCATAAACACCACCATTATAACCTTGCATGAAAGTGCTATGGTGTGTGTGTGACGGACTGAGTTTGGGCTTATTGCTGCATAGCGCTGTCGGTTCGTAAAGCAAAGTCTTACCATTTAAATTCAGAGATTAGAGGAATCACTTCTGGTATTTGGTGTTGAATTTTCCTGGATAATAGCTGTATCAGTAATAGTAGTGGTAGCTGTTGTAGCAGTATACTGACGACCTGTTCAGCATAGTTTCAGAGTGCACAAAAGTGTGTAGAAGTTCAAACTCAGTCTTTTACCCTACAGGAATTTTGCTGAAGGCTATGACGTTGTAAAGAGTTTAAACTAGCTGTGTGTGTGCTGTGTTTGACCAGCTTGTTTTGGATGGGAGTGGATCTGATGTTGGCATGTAGCATTACAATAGCTCAACAAACAACAGCTCTAGCTTAATGAAGGGCCTGGGCGTTTCAGAGCATGGCATGGCATTTGTTTTTTGTTTTTTTTCCAGTATACTGAAAATGCACGCACATCCAAACAGCTGAGACCCAGGCGCTGGACTGTGAATATCAAAATGAGATCCATGCAATCCTAGTGTACAGACCTTTTCTTATTTTTCTCACAGCATTTGTTTTCTGCTTTGCATTGCTTTGATTGCATTCTCCAACAAAGGAATGTCCCGTACGCCACCACAGAGCCTAGACATGCCTGGTGCTACAGGACCCTGAAGGAATTCCTGGAATATCATGGAATTTAGAAATGGTGTGTTCCATACAGATCAGGTCAGATCAGTGTCTGTGATAAATTCTCCAGGGAAGTCAGTGAATATCAGGGAATTTTGCAAATTGGTCACTTTACAGGAAGATAGTGGAATATATTTTACAAGTCACACGTTAATTGCATTTGATGGTTTCCAGCTCAGCTGCAGTGGAAACCAGACTGCTCTCCCCTTTAGAAAAACAGTATTAACATAAATTACAAAGCAAGCGTGTTTTTAGGTCATCGGAGTTGGAAAGTCATGGAATATTACATCAGGGCGGCAGTGGGAACCATCATCATTGTATGGCTGATGCCCGAAGGGGCTACAGAAGCATTATCAGCCAAGGATGATTTGATGTGGAACAGTGATTTTGTCTGAAGCACCGTCCCTCTATGCAGAAGGCGCAGTTTAGGTTTTACTGGTTAGACTGGGAACCAGCACTGTAAAACACAGGCCAAATTCAACCCACCTTTTCACTGCCTCAGCAGATTTTCCTTTCTGTTCTGTGGATGTTTTGAGCAGCAGTTTGGAAAGCACAATCTCGCTCCATGACAGCATGTGAAATCATGGTCAAGTACCTTTTTAAAAAAATTGGTTTTAGCATTTATTTCCCTAAGGCATCAGTGAGTAAATGTTTTCTGTTCCATATTTAAATATATGTAAAGTGGCACCAGGCAAGATCATATGTAAAAATGCACCTGTTTTATCAGCTTAAATTGCAAAGTAGAGCTGCAGCAGGAAGAGAGTCCTACACCCTCCAATTGAGACGCTTTACGTTCACCCTATTTGTCCACATTCAGTCAGTTTAGTCACTTTACAGGATTTCTGAGTAACGAAGTCCTCAAAATTCAAAGTTACCTTTTGCTGCCCTTTGGGGCCTCCAAGTCTCTAAATTGCAGAGCACTTGTTTAAAAGCAGTCACTAAAAATTGCACGTAGGAATGCGAGATTCTGCTTAGCTCTTATATTTGCTGTGACAGTTCCATGTTCCTGTTCCAGTTCCATTCCATCTACCTCAGAGGGGTGTGTGTGTGTGTGTGTGTGTGTGCGTGCGTGTGTTTGCCACATGAAGATTTGCCTCTAAAGCAAAGACATTTTGCTGCTCCTCCTTTTGAAACGTGGCCATTTTAAAGTTGGATAAAGGTCAGAGGTCGGAATTTACTGGGTCACGCTAACGGTTAGAGAATGAGTGCAAGTAGGTGGAATGTCCTCACAGGTATAACTGCACAAGTGTGTGTGTGTGTGTGTGTGTGTGTGTGTGTGTGTGTGTGTGTGTGTGTGTCTCAGAAAAGCCACAGGGAAGAGTAGTGAGTTTGAGTGTGTCAAAGAAGAAGGCGGTCCACAGCAGCCCTTACATAAGACTAAAGGGAGCAGCTCATACTGAACAATATGTACTGAGCGTCCGAGAGAAGAGACACAGCAAAGAGTGATTCCATTTGCCCGGAGAAGGAAGAGAGAGTTTGTGCGCGCGTGTGTGTCAGCGCGTATGTCTGTGCATGTGTGAATCAACTGCCGTGGTGGTACAAGCATGGAGTATACAGAGGAACTAAACGGTACGTCATCGCTTGCTTTTTATATTGGTGCACAAATGTGTGCCTGTTGTGGGGGAGGGATTGGGAGGCAGTTTGAGCTTGTGTGAAAGCCAGACACACCTACACTTAGCTGGCCCGTGTGCATGTACAGTTGTTATGCACGGTATTTTGAAGCAAAGTGCTGATTTTATACCAGTGATGCGTGTGATTGTCCGTCGCGTGTTTTGTTTTTGGGCCTCCGGAGTATTCAGTAGGGCAGAGCTGAGTAGCAGCAGGCTAGCTACAGCAGCAGAGTTGAGAACCAGAGGGACATCTTGAAGGAGATTTTTTTGTTTAGCCGATCAAGATGAACTGGCTAATCCAGTTTTTATATTCTATAGTTATGCATTCTTGGTTGGCAGATTGATTTCAGAGTGCTTTCAATACAGTTTTTCCTGTTTGTTGTCCAAATCAATATGAAACACTAAGTTCCAATTTGAAAAACATGGCCACCAAACAGGTTTCCTCACTATACACCAGAAGGCCCCTTAATGCTTTGTTTGATTCCTTACAATTGTCTTTGTGGCCTAGCAGAAGACCTACACATCTCCTGTCACCTTGAGTATTGGCAAAACAATAAAGCCACACTCTGACAATGTAGAGGAGTCTAATTTTAGCAGAGTTCCAACAGAAATGTCTAGTGAGAAGGTAATCTGTCATCAAGCTCAATCCTGGAATAACTATATTGCTTTGTCATTACTTCTTTTTTGGCTTGAGAGTGATGCATTGTGCCATTGGTTGCTTGCTTCTAGCAGTGTCCTCCATTATTGAACAATTGACGGTAATTATTGAGTATTGATTAGTAAGCCTGTCTGTGCTCCATAGTGTTGTGGTCATTTTGTGCCACGTGGCAGTTAAGATTCCTACTTACCTGCTGACTTCTGACCCAACCCGCTGACTCTTGCTGAGTTTTTTGGTCATGTCATTGTGGTTTTACCTGAACCTCAGTAAAACCTGAACTCTGTGGGAATGCAGATTTTTCTTGAGTGGATGCAAATTATTGTGCATGTGAGGAAAAAAAAAACTGAATTGCGCATAAAGCACCAGAACTTTCACACAGGTTCTCAAAAGCTTTCCCTCCCATCACACACACACGCACTCACTCCCCCTCTCTCCTGCTGTATTAGTCAGAGGGCTCAGCAGGCTGGTGAATGCCTCGGGCCAAAGAAAGGATCATAAAAATGGTCGACATAACTGAGATGTCAGGCTGTTAGAGCAGAGGGTTATCTGTCCTCCGGAGTGTGCATTTGAAGCCCCGATCATAAGTTGAACCTTTCTGGGCAACCTTCAGGGCAACGCTGCCATTTCTGCATAACAACATCTTGTGCAGTGGCGGCCTTGATTGAAATTTGTCATCCTGTTGTGGACTGTAGTGCTGCTGCTGTGTATTAGGCCTTAGGAGACAGTTCAAACCTGAAATGCTGAAACTGTTAGTTTTTTTTCCTCGTCATCACTGTGGTGTTTCTGCGGTGCACTTCCCAGAGATCACATGTCAATCAAACAGCCTTTCCAGCACTGTGACATCGTCCTCTTTGGGTTTTCTGTTGATAACTAGGGTTTCTGTAGGTGGCGCTCTCTTCTTTGTCTGTTCGGTCATGTTGGCTATCACTGCTCACGCTAACTACTAGGGGTGTAAATCACAATACGATACTATATGGATCCTTTGAACAATGATATGGCATATGCTGATGTCACAAAGTCTACCACAATTCGATTCGATTAAATTCAGGGGCCTGCGATCGATATGACAAGACAATATGCTGATTTATTCCTGAGAGGAGAGTAAATATCCTCACTGTCTTTTTCTTGGCTGCTTGCCAGTATCTGCCTGGTCGCACTATTTTAAAGTTTAGGAAGGAGGTGTGTTTGGATGGAAATGATGGCACAGCACACAGACTGCCATGGGAATTTCAAAGTAAAGGTGTATCTTAAAGATGATGATATGGATCGATGTTTTCACTTTGAATCGATGATATTGGATCATCAATCCAGATTGATGGATATTACACCCCTACTAACTACCAAATTCTTCTTATCTTTATTCCAAATAAATTGGAAACATAAAGCACAACCGTTCTTTTGCAGAGGATTTTTCCTCTGTTTAAGAACAGCAAATATTAAAGTTTTCATGAACTAGGTATAAGTTGAATTACTATTGTGTTAAATTAATCAGACAGCAGAAAATTGGCAATATTTTTATATGAAAATGTCACAGATTAGTACACTAAAATCCTCCAGATCACAGAGGGAGAAACAGGACATTCCCCATTGAAACTGGCAGTGCCCTGTCCGCCTGGCATTGATGTTGCTGTCTCGTTCTCCCTCTCTCTTAGCGTCAGGGCCAGCTGGACTAACAGCGCTATAAATAGCTCTCATTGGACCTCCAGAGCCATATCAGGCTCAGACAGAGAACCTGAGTGAAAGGGTAACTGACACACACACCAGAGCAACAGGAAGACAGGCGAGCGGTAGAGAGAAAGAGGGGAGGGCCGGAGGATAGAGCGGGGGGTAGAGACAGGGAGGCAGGGCTGCACTTTCCATTGGTTGGAAGTGAACAGTGTCCTTGTGGCCAGTTAACCGGACAGTCAGTTGCTCGGCTGGGCCGTCAGGCGGCAGGGATGGGCGATCCGGTGAACCTAGTTGAATCTACATCCCCTCCTGTTGTCACGCCCATCGCAAAGGTGATTGCTGCAGAAACCGAAGGTGAGGATTACCGTTGGTTTAAGGGTGTACCGGGCGACGGAGCCTGGAGGTCATTGTGTCAGGTCTGCCTGTGTGGTTACAAGAGGACAGGCCGGGAGGCCTTGACTCAAACAAAACATTGATCTAGCAGGATCAGAAGCAGATCCAGTCGTCTGACATTCTAGGTTTTACTCCGTAGAGCTTAAATCTTTTGCTAAGTGCAATATTCGCACAACCCACTGGTTGGATGTATGCTAACTTTAGCTGAATGAATGTTCTATCAAATGAATGTTCTATCAACAGCGTATCTGCAGGCATTTCAGAAAGTTAAAACAAGTCTTTATTTTTCTATCTGTAATGTTATCAAGCTATCAAAATGTCTTAGCTGCATGTATGGACAGAATTTAGATTCATTTTGATGCAAATACTAACTCAGAAGGTGGTATTGAAAAGGTTCTTGACATTCAGTGGTGTTTAAAGCAGAGCTGCAAAATAAGGCAAATGTGAACTGTGTAGTTTGACTATAAAATAAGACTGGCAGTCAGGTTCAGTTTTATTTTCTTATGTTGTATTACATGACTTGCAGATCCACCCTTGGATTAATCCAGAACAAGATTAATGGAATATGCCAAATGTTTTCATTGCTGCTTTAATGAACACACTATGTCAGATAATGTCACTCAGCAGTTAAGTTAGTGTACTTTTTCTCATACTGCTCATTTATATTTAAAGAACTTTAATTCACCATGGTCATTTAGGCTACAGACTGCGACTGCTGGCATGTTTTCTTTGTTTTAACAGCCTAAAAAGTCTGAAGTTTGACTCTCTGAATCGTCTGGATACTTTCACCAAGAAACACAGGGAGGTTGAGAGCTCGCTGAACTCAGTTAGTAAAACAAGAAGAACTTGTTTGATTAAAGATGTCTGTGGTCACATTGTGAAGCAACATTTGGCTGAAGAAGACCAACCACAAAGCATTAAGAGCTCACTTAAAAAGTTTATACTTGTTTGAATTTGTAAACTGGAAAAATGTGTTTCTAATGAAGGATTGGAATAGGGGCACATTTTTAGCTCAAGGCTGACAGGCAGGCCTTGTGTGCGTCGAAGGATTTGTTATTTCAGCATGAGAATACTAGAATGGGTTTCTTTCTACATCTGTGCATTGAATGTGTGTGTATATATGCTCACATGGTACATCAACTGTAGGCTGTGTGAGTGGTTTGAACTTTGTCTGTGTGTGTCAGTTTGACCTAGCACCATTAGCGGACTTCTCCGACACCTGTTCATTCTCTCCGTCACTATTTCTACCCACAGTGCATTGTGGGATGTCATCGGTACCCAGAATAACTCCTCACCCATTGCTCTTTTGCATGTGGTCTATTTTTCCCTTTTTCCCCCACTGCTCCCCTTTTCCTCAGAGTCAAGTTTGATAGATTGGTAGCGATAGATGACGCGCAAGTCCGTCCAGAATTTGCCCAGACTTGCTTCCCAGCTAGTTAGGTTAACAGGACGACATCTGTGGCTGTGTCACCCGTTGGTCTAGACTTCCCATGTGCGTTCAGTCACCATGGAGCTGATCTGACTTTTAAAGGCCACTTGGGATGTTGAGGTCAGCTATATCAGCGTCACTGTTTGGTGTCGGGACAAGATACGAGTGGTATAACTTGACAATATTTTATGTACAATAATTGTAAAATGAACTGTACATCCAAAAATCTTTTTATTTATATATTTGGTGAATATTGTAGATATTACTCTACCCTCCTTTTTAAATCTCCTGCCTTGACTGTAGAACACACCTGCTCTGTTCAGCTGTTAAACAGACGCTTGTGGTTTTGGTTTTGTATTGTATTGTATCTGTTTATGCCAAACCTCTTGACCTGTGCTAGCTTGTCTTAAGCTAAAATGCAAACATGCTTTTACCACTATCTCACATCATGTGTAAGCACTCTCATCACAACATTATGTTGACAGTGCAGTTAGAAGTTGGTTTGGCAGGTTTAGCATTCATCATAGGCTGGTATTGTGGGGAGTTTGATATGGGTATGGGTGCTATTTTATAGACCTCTGGGGTCTGGAACTACCTTTTTGAAGCAGGCACTGTCTGCTGCATATAAAAATTACCACACAATACCACACAATATGGACATGAAAATTGCAGAAATGCATGAGTGAGCTTTGTAGACGTCACAATGCAATTAAATGAACAAACAATAGTGAGTACAACATTTTGTCTGGCTTGGTTTCAGTACAGTACAGTACATGTCTGGTCAATCAGTTCTGTTTATCTGATACTGACAATGTACCCGTTCTTGGCAAGTGGTTGGATCCTAGTTTTAGACTCTAGACCGCAGGAACCAGTGTGATGAAAAGTTTGGAGTGACTTGTGTCCCGCCCAACTCTGATTGGCAGTTTGAAGATACCAAACTACCCCTAAAAGTTTGGAATAACTTTTAGAGGTAATTTGCCAACTTCCTTTGTAACCACTAAGTTCTGGTTATGCAACATAATACAGTGTGTTGAATAGCACTCTTTTGATAACACGTGAACAGTACCATTATAGGTGCAGTTGCGGAGTATTGCTTGTTTTTAGATCATACGCTGAATGTTCAGTATGACCGAATTTAAATATCCTCATATCTGCATGACAAAGTGCCTGAATAAGGAGAAAACAAACCAAAGAAAGACATCCACAGATGTACAAAAACTTGACATCCTGCCCTGTTTCTGTCTATTAGATGGTGCCAAACCCCAGGTAGCCAATAAGAATGGGAAGAAGGCGGACTCCGGGTCCGGTGGCAGCAGCTTCTTCACCTGGTTCATGGTTCTCGCCCTGCTGGGTGTCTGGACATCTGTCGCTGTGGTCTACTTCGACCTGGTCGACTACCAGGGAGTCCTTGGTGAGTACACACTGCATAATCTGGAAAAGAGCACACACTAAGTCTGGGTGATGTATCAGTATTATATCAGTCTTGTCATGACACTCTGTCTATCTATCTATCTATCTAAATTGGGATTATGCATATAATATTTATTATTATTATTTTTATGAAAGAATACATTTCAGCAGAAATTCTCTTCCAGATTATGTGACAAAAAGGGAATGAAGAGAGAAGATAACCTGTTGTAACCCCTCAGGTGGTTTGCTGAAATAATTATATAATAAAATATTAATGAAATCATTTTCTGCACCAATAGCCGTTTTATTCGTTACTGTAGCCAGATTTATAGAAAATCCATCAGCCTCCAAGAGTAGCTAAATGATAGTTTCTAGCCTTTTCTAGTTCATGCATCATGGGTGTAAGCTGAGATAGCAACAGTTTTTTTCCCTCTTCAACACCTCACATACCATCTGTCCTAGGATATTTACACACGTAGTTGCCATCTGTCCCCGAACTGAACTTTATCCCTGATTCAGGATCACACTAACCCTGATCTGAACCAATGACACATCACTGATCACTGACCAGCAGTAAAGGCCAACCTGACAAGACTTTATTGGATTTATTGGACACATTGGATTGTATGTCAGTGATGCAATACTGGCTTTACTCGGCTAGCATTGCTTTGCTTAGTTTTTGTTTGATTGCTTTTATGTATTTTTTGTTCCCAATTGAATTAAACTAAATCAAATCAAATCAAATCTTTACAAAATGGGAAGTTAAATGACTGCACAAGAGAACTTGTCATGTTGATTGAAAACACAAATAAGCTGAAGGTTCTTACTAGAATAGTGTACCAACTAACAATGTCAGGGACTTGACAATCCAGGCAGTTTTGTGATACTTTTCAACACTTAAACATCATAACTCTACTTTCATTAGCTTGGTGAGTGAATCCACATCTCAGTGTTTTGTTCAGGCAAAATGCTATTCATAAACAATGAATCATAACTGACTCACCTAGAAGCTAGGCGCAATCTATCGCTGAAATGTCTGCCTCAGTCTTTTGTGCCAAGCATTATTTATTGCAACTCAATCTGTCACTTGAGCATTTATTTGCCTCAATAAGATGTATTGTAAGATGCATGCCTGTGTTTGCTCAGATCAGAATATACTCTTTTACTAATCAGCACCCTAATCATTAATCTGGAACAATCTTTTCTGTGTAGTAATCTGTTACAAATGTATGTATTCTGAATCTGTTTTATCTGTTGTTAATTTTTCTGTAATTCCAATATATGTGTGTTTTGTCTTTTGCATGCAGACAAGGCTAAGGACTTACAAATTAACCTGTCTGAGGCCTTGCAAGGTAAAGATCTCAAGGCATATCTCCTTTAGATCCAATAATTAACAGTTAGTCCTCATCATTGCTGCCATCGTTGCTGTGCTTTCTGGATGTGCGCCCCAAACTTCCCAGAGCCCTGAATCTAAAAGTCCAGCTGTTCCAATAACCAGCGGTGTCAGGCTAATTTCCTCTCATGAAAACAAGTGGATTGTGGTTTGCTACACACAAATCAATTTATTTCCCTATCTTTGTGTGAAAACAATGTCCATTGTTTTCTGTAACTGTGCATGTCCCTTGATCTGTGTGGAGGAAGGGTCATTTTATTCTTACACTAAGCACATTTCCCTGTGATTAAACATAGGGGATTTCCCAACTCACATGTTATGGACAACTTGAGGATTGCAAAGAAAAAAAACAGACTTGTAGACTTGTTACTTATGAAGACTGGCATTGCCACAAATTTAGCTTCATTTTACTGTTGACCCCCTTACTACAATGACAAGGGGTCGATATAAGCATGAAGACAGGGAACAACATCCTTCTTGAAACAAATGATTAAACTTGTCCTCCTTATTAAGCTGCTAGGGAACATGAAGAAAAACAAGATTTTGTAGTCTTGTTTTCCATATACTCTATTGAATATGGACAAATCAAAGCTCTCAAATG
Organism: Neoniphon sammara; assembly: GCA_900302535.1. Classification (NCBI taxonomy): domain Eukaryota; kingdom Metazoa; phylum Chordata; class Actinopteri; order Holocentriformes; family Holocentridae; genus Neoniphon; species Neoniphon sammara. The sequence continues at coordinate 19,349 of OMKZ01027278.1, forward strand.
CTTTAGATCTAGGGCTCTTCTCAAAATGGTCTTTCTCATTTCCATGAGTCTTCCTCTGTGGTCTAATTTCTGTGTAGCTAGTAGGCCAAGTCACCAAGCGGCTTTGATTCTAGCATCCTAAAGCTAGGACACAAATTGAGATTACTAGTTGTCTGATGACATCTTGTTAGATTTAGGAGAGGGGCCATTACATAACATTGAGCAGCAAATAGTTTGTAATCAACATTATTCAATCCCATTTTCCCCAACGATTCCACTCTTGAATTGTGTGTCTTTTTCATTCATCAACCACTAATGACAATAGCAGAAGAAAAAAATGGCATTTCAGTTAGTAAAACATCAGCATGTTACCATTTATAGCATTCCTCAGTCAAACCAGTGGAACATGTTAGCTCATTAGCTCATGAATGCTAACCAAGCCAACAAGCTGGTTTAAGGCAACTAAAAAATAAAAACAGCCTAAAATTCAGCTTGTCAGTGTATCCCAGTGTGTCATATGGCCCTTTAGCGACAGTAGTTATATTTCTCATATTACTCCACATGGTACCCCACATTCCTCCATAGTTAAAGGAATACTTCAATGTTTTCGGCAAAATAACATTTTTCTGACTTACCCAGACTGAGACCGTTTGCATGATACCATTTTCACCTCTGTATGTCCACTAGTTCGATTCCTACGGGTAGCATTTTGTGTTAGCTTAGCATAAAGACTTGAAGTCTACAGGAGTCATTAGCCTAACTCTGTCAAAGTGAAAAAGTAAACCTTACAGCAACTCTGAAGCAGTCTTATTTACACAGTGTTTCATTTGTATTCGAAATACACATCTTGGAACTGTTATAGTTCTGGAGCTTCTCAGTTGCTGTGAGGTTTATTTTTTTCACTTTGACAGAGCTAGGCTAATGACTCCTGTAGACTTCAAGTCTTAATGCTAAGCTAACATGAAATGCTACCTGTAGGAACCATAGCAGTGGACGTACAGAGGTGAAAATGGTGTCAAACATCTTGTTTCAGTCTGGTTACATTGGAAAAGGGGTATTTTGCCCAAAACATTGGAGTATTTCTTTAAAGGAATTCACTAAGCTTTTGGGAGACTGGCCCAGCTTCAGGTTCAGCCTATGTGTTACATGATGAGAACGCAGACATGAAAATCACTTGTCTGCAATACGTATTATCTCTGATGCGCCATGCTAAAATTTTAGCATCAACTATGGTGAGTGGCAATAACTCCCAGGCTAAAACTTTAGCTTACACTATGCTGAGTAATTATGATTTCAATGGTAACAAATTAGCATGCACTAGTGATAGTAGGCTTTGTACTAACACTTCAGGAACTATGTTTATTTATTTATTTATTTTTA
>OMKZ01027279.1:0-19508 GCA_900302535.1 Neoniphon sammara
TTCTCTGTTTCAGAGCTTTTTCTTACCGTCTCGTCTTGAATTGGGGTCAGATTTTTTTTTTTTTTTTACTTATTATTATTGTTGGTCTTGTTTTCAGTCAGTAGTCTATTGAGTTGTTGGAAGTTGCATCACCTTGGTCTTCCTTCACTCGTCGGTCACAGATGGGCCAGCGCCTCCTCCTCCTTAAGAAGCCCCTCCTTTCACAACTCAAAATAATCTTGTTTCTAATGAGGCTCCTCCCCTGATTGTGTGTGTGTACTGGGGTAAGGGGAGTGGGGGTGCAGAACAGCGGATAAGGTATCTGTCAACACACACAACCTGTTAGAGTCACTGCCTTGGTTGGTTGGCTGAGAGGGGGTTTACGATCTCTTTGGCTCTAGTCGAGAGCCTGTTCATATTATAGGATATTAGAGGAAGCCTTTTGTGCTGTGAACAGGCAGATGAGTCCAATTAACAAATACAGCCTAAAAATAATTCATTACTCCTGTCCCGGGAAATCTTGTGTATTGGTATGCTCATAAGAATACCAATAAAATAACAGAAAAACTAACTCCTTATTATATTAGATTATAGGAATATATACCATAAGAGATCATACATGCATGTGCAAAATGCAATTATGTATGAGTACTATAAAACCACCATGAGTGGGTGTCACAGACAGACACACCGTAAGCCCCTATCAAAGGGTGATTATAGTGATTTTTCGTTAATAGGATGTTCAAGCGGTAGTCTGATGCCGGGTGATCAGCCTATAATCCGCCTCAGGGGAAAGACGCAACACACAACATGCACATTTGTATCCCTGTAAAGCCACACGTGTTCAGTGGAGGAGTGAATGAATGTGTCGCTCATCCTTTTGTTGTGAGAGCATGCCGCAACGATTCCTCACAGAGACCCTGGGCTGGGTGGTCTGTGTTTGCCATCAGTTTGTAAGCGATGGTATCACAGGGACTGTTGATTTTGCATGTGATCTTGGGAGTGATATGATGATACGAATTCAATATGTGCGATTCCCCAGTCAAGACATAGGTGATGAGCCAATGCGATGCTTCAGACAGGTGTGGTACAGTATATGCCCCTGGTGACAGACGGAAGGTTCCAGGCAGCCAGAAATAAGAGAAAATGGGAAAGGTGAAAATGGGAGAGGCGGCCGATGGATGGAAAATGACTCTTCGGAGGTTTTTGGCATGCGAATGAAAGCTTTTACCTTGTTTCTAGACAGGAGAGAGGACTGGTTGTAGGGCTGTTTGGAAAAGCAGAGGAGGAGACATGCGTAGAGGCGCGGCGGTGGTCAGAAGCTGGGGTGAGAGGAGGGAGGTGAGTTGAACCGGAGGAAATCTTGGGGTGGTGGTCAAAAATAATCAATCATCTATTCTTCTACATGATGTTCATTTTCATCGCAGGACAGGGTTTAATGTTAATCTACAAAGCCTTACATTTTAAATTAAGAGCAAAAAATTAAAAATAAGCCGCAAAACAATCTTGAGACTATGGATTTATCCTTAATTTCCTAGAGAAAGAACGACAAGAATCATATAGTAACGTTTGAAAGGATACCATTCAAATATCACAGCAAAACTAACCAAATTTAATATGCATTAGGAGTAAAGTATTTTATGAATAAAGGAGGTAAAATACTATAAACTATCAAGTAACTATAAATTCACTGAAGCTATGGCAGACACACCATAAGATTCATAACATTTTATGATAGGCACAAGTCTGGTGTCTTAAACAGACACACTCTAAGTCCCTATGGAAAAGTGGTGATGCTAATATACTTATTCTTTATTGATAATCGGAATAAGAATTAGAATGCTACACTATTATCTGTGTTTATTTGTTTAATTTAGCCTATATACAAAACCATCAATAAAGGAAAAGGTAAATACAACCTCTAAAGGAGAATATGTCTCACATTATAAATTCATACGTGCTATTCTCAAATAGACAAGAGCAGCCGAGTCACTGTCAATTTAAATGCCTCTTGCTCAACTCTACAAGAGAAGCTCAAATATGTGATGTTATCAATTCAGATTCATTCAGATTCAGAAAACTTTATTGATCCCCGCAGGGAAATTGCTTTGTTGCAGTACTATTAGCTCAACATACAGTTAGAAAGAGGCATAACATACTTAAAAAAGGGAAAAAAAAATACGATGGTAAAAAACTATAAAAACTACTATAAAAATAACATGGCAATAATAATAACAGTAATGTTAAAATAAATAAATAAATCAAAAATAAAAATCAAGGTACAACACAAAGAAATAAGCCACAATGCCAAAATAAAATAAGTACATAGTCTCAAGGACAAAGGAGCAACCCCTCATGCCCATTGCTCTTTAGGATGTATTTGTTCAAAGTGAGGGCTATATTCATATCTGGATGTTCAACTTCACCATTTACATGAGCATCAGAGGACGTACAATGTCCACAATAGTAGTGTGCTTATAAATATGACCAATTATGCCAGAAAATATAAAAAATATATAGTTTCTTGTCTGGGTTTGCAGTTCCCCACTAAAGTCCTGTAGAATTGTCCACTTTTACTCCATTATCACAAGAACTTCCAACAGCCTGATCAACAGCTTGATCAGTAGCTTCCAGAGCTACTGATCAATTTTTTCTCTGAAATTAATTCAGATCAGATACTTAATGAATTCAATTTTAATTTAACAAGAGTGTGGATGGCGGAAGCAAACTTCTTGCAAATAAGCTAAAGAGGTTAGCTTGTACAAATGTCATAAATAATACAGATATAATCATAGTTTTGCATATAGTTATTTGGAACTCTATCAGTATTGTTTTTTTAACATGTTTTTTGCCCATATTGTACTTAAGCATGACCAAGACATAATGCAAATTTTGAGGCACTGGTTACTGCCCATGCATCACCCAGATAAGACCAACACAGGAAAGTCACATTGATATGTCAATCTGTGACACACCCAAGTAGTGTCTAGATGGTCTGCCCATTCAGAGTCCATGGTCCTTGCCCACAATAAACTAATTTCAGTCCCAAGTTAGCTTATGTGGGGTGTTGAATTGCAAAACAGACAGTTAGCCCAAAAAGGTCTATTACCATTTGTACCCACCTGGTATAGAGCCCATATTTAATCAATACAGAGCCTACAAGGACATGCTGGATGGGTCAGTGAAAACTAGTGCCTTAGCCTCAATACAAGACCATAAGAAGTTTGCTTGTGAGGACAGAAAGCGGTGATCTCATTTCAATTATGAAAGCATCAACAGCAAAACATAACTCTGCTCTTGGACAGTTTCAGCGGGCACAGCATATTGCTCTATCTACAGATAACAAGTGGCTTAACTTGAGCTGCCGCTCTAATTGTTGCTGAAATTAGTCCCACTTTATTAGATTCTGACAATTGTCAGGCCATGATGAAGTGACATTGACGAGCATCGCATATCAACTTCACAAAAGTGCATCACAGAATCAACACAGCGCTCTCAATTCCGTTGTGGAACGCTTGCGTGATCAGCCACATCACTCCAAAGCCACAGAGAACAATGGGACTTACACCACTGCTGTGGACTCCACTGCTTGCCAGTGTGATCAGCACCTAATAGACTGTCTTAGCCCATTGTTGCAATATTTAAATGGTGACAACTGTCAGTCGTTCTGTGTCTTATTGTATTTTTGCAAGCCGTTTGTCTTGGTACATGGAGGTGAAAAAGTGGGTGGGGAGGAGCAACCGGCTGGATATTGGAAGAGCTGCTGATGGGGGAAGGGGGAGGGACTAGCACATCTCACTGACAGTCATTGAGATTTGAGCTTGAAAATGATTCATTCCAAATAGTTTGTTCATTCTTTTTCAGCCATTACTATTTGACTGATCTCTCCCCATGCTGTGCCTTAACTCAGTATCCTGTTTCAACTTGTGATGCATCAAATTATGTAAGTAAAATGCTCTCACAGTGTCATTTCACTGTGATTTTAATGTCCCTTTAAATATTTTCATTTGATTTTCTGTGTTGTAGTTCCCAAGATGGTCTTAATCTTAAAGTCAAAAATCCCATGGTTTCTGCCCTGTTTCTGATTTTATACCCTGGTTTTCATCTGGTGAGTGGAGTCAATGGGTGTGACCAGACTTGTGTTGCACAGCTACGTGCAGACCTTATTTCAAACGAAGCTCCCTGCATTCTAAATAACACGACTCACCCTATTTATGTGAAAATCCCATTAAACAATTGGTCAAGGGGCAGAGTTCTGCAGCGAAATGTCAGAACTAGAAAGGTTTAGCAAGTCGTTCATTCCCACAAAAATCAGGTAAATAAAAGAAAAAAGAGATATGAAGCTTTGATACAGATCTCATCATTAATATGTTTTTGATGTATGCAATTTATTGTCTTTTGGCTTGTCATTCACCTTTGTCAGTGGTGTTTTTATTGTCTTTCATGCGTACCTGAACTTCCCCTTTTAGGATAAAGTTTACCTTGTCTCTTATAAGCTACACTGTACAGTCTATATAAGGGGGCATATTGACCGAGGTTGGAGTGAAATCAGGTCAAACTAATGTCACAAACTCATCCTAAGCACGAGACGAGTTATGGACACACACACCAGCCCCACATCTGGAGGTGGATCTAATTGGTTGTGAGCCATTGCGTCTTAAACACATTTGAGCTCACGAACAAATAGCGTGCATACCAAAGGAATTCAGCACACACAGTCACAGTAACTAGTTAACATCATTAACCAACTAGTTCTCTCGTGCTGGCATGAAACGAAATTGTCAAGTCTGTACAGGGTTTTGGGTAATGGATTTCTATAATGGTTCTCTCTGTGTATGGTTGCTGAATGTTGTTGTAAAATAGTGGACTAGAAAGAAGTCCTTTATCATTGATTCTGTGGTACTGGTTGTTTATGTTTCAGAGAGATGAACATCAAAAATGTTCTGTTATCAAATTCCATTTTAGCTGCACTGGTCATATCTCAATGCAATATCACACTGTCGACATTTGGACGGTTATCCACAGGGATAAAAAAAATAAAAATAAAAAATACACCAAAAAAAAAAGCAAAAAACAAAATAGCTACAGAAATGCTTGTTACATCATGATTAGTTGTTTTTCAGCAGTGTTTAAGAGTTGCTGTATAGATTTAACCAATGTACTTATATTAGTTTCTATAAAGAAACTCATATTTATTTTCATATATTTACTTCTGTCTGACTACATCATAATTAAAGACATATAGAAACTGTAATTAAAATAATTCTCAATAAAACTGGACTGGACTGGAGTGATGCTTGGGTTGGTTTGGGTGGCCTAGTTGCAGGGTTGATGCAGGGGCAATGAGCACGGAGTTTGGCTTTTGACCTAGTGACAGTTGACAAAACCCAGAATCCCTTGGGTTAGGTAAACATGGTTACAGGGACACCCATAGTTCTGCCTCCTTGACAACACACACACACACACGCATCCTGCCAGGCTGAATACTAATCTTTCAGCTCCTGAGACTTACCAGTAATGCTGTCTAGTGAAAGAGTCCTATAATCTGTTCTAATGTTGATTTTCATAAACATCATTTATAAGTAAGTAAATTCTTCCACACATATGACACTGCTGTCTGACAGAAGTAATCAGTTCTATAACCTCTGTGAGATGACTTGTAATACTATATTTCATTTTTTACCTGTCCACTAATACTAGTTATTCATAGTTATTCAAAGGAAGTCAAGTCCAATAACATAATAAAATAAAAGTATGAATCAAATCACTAGAATAAGTTTTTGTTCAACACAGTCTCATAACATTTTGTGAGATGAGTACAATCTCAACACAAACTTAAAAAAACACTGATGCCATGACTGATGCATGTTGTGGACAAAGTGGGCCTATTAAAGATAAGATCCATCTACTATTAAAGATTACAATCTTGTAAGAGTACAAATTGGACAGATCACTTTTACCTGTTTGTTAGTGGTTAAGGTAAAGCAACTAAAACCACTTTAGTCAAGGTGGTTAGGGTTAAGCTTAGGCAAGGAAAACTTTGCTTACACATTAGGGTTAGAGTTAAGGTTTTGTTCTTAGCCTGAATGATAAACACTCTCTCTAAAAAGTCAAGCTTCAGTCACGTAGAAAAGCTCTTAGTGTGACTGGAAATTTGAACTCAAGTCACTGTTGTTAAATGGATCAGAAACACTAAGACATATTTTCATGTCTTAACTGATATTTACGTTATGTTGTCTGACATAGAGGACAATAACATTAGGATTTCCCTTCACGTACACGGACATATGTTGAACTGCTGATATTTCAGGCACTAAATCAACAATTCTCTTTTGTTGGGGATTAAATATCAAAATTAGGTGAACATCACTGGATGTTTTATAGTGTTTCACTTTGTCTACGCACTTAATCCACATAACCAGACTAATGTGAATGCTACTCATAATAGCTGAATATTCAGCTAATCAGCAATATTTCACTGATCTACTCTGTACAGAGCAGAAAGCCTGGAGGAAGGCCCCTGATTACTGTGGAAAGAGGGCAGCTAATAAGACCCACCCACCATCTTCTCATTGGTCTCTTGAGTTGTCCATCTGAATTTCCAATGCAACTTGACAATGATCCCAATGATTTGTACAAGTCTCTTAAATAGCATGTTTGAATATTGCCTCCAAGAGACCCATATATATTTGACCACATGTTTTTTGCTGTCACCCTTCCCCTGAGGAAAAATATTGCACTGCGCAGGCAATGTGGAAACAAATGGAAAATGGAAATGGAAATGGAAAATTCTCTCTATCCACGAAATAACACAGCTTCACCAAGGTTAGCTGATAGGGAGCTGAAGGAGAGGTGTAGGCAAAAGTCTTCCCAGTTGAGTAACGTTTAGTTGGCTAATGTAATTTCTTGCCATGAATTTAATCACATCTGCAATCTTTATGATTTGGAGATGAGATATCTTACAAATGAACATACTTGTGAACCTCCTCATCTCTTCTCTCTTTGGCTGGTCTTATGTTGTCTACACTGAGTGGAAATCAACTGTAAATATGTGGGTGGAAACAGAAACCAGCCACGGGGTCCAATCACAGTTAATGCAGTCTTGTGTGGCTCAACATGCAGCTACATTGTTGGAGACAATAAGCACATAAGCGATGGCTGCAGCCTTTGTGGGGTACACCATCAGCCACTACAGTGTAGCTGGGAAGGCTAGTAAAGGACAATTTGTAAATAAATCATTCCAAAAAAAAAAAAAAAGAAAAGAAAACTGTCATTGACGTGCGTTATTTGAATTGAATCACGAACACGGCCAAATCGAGCTGATGGTGTACATCTGTCTGTTGCCTCTTCTATGATTTCAGTGCTTTGCTTTCACCTTCGTCTGGTGGCATTTTTCTGCCACTTACTTCTGCATCTAAACTGCTTTCTCATGGGCCTTGTCATCTCATTCAGAGAGCGTTCTCGTTCTTGTTAACGGTATTGGATGATTCACTGATGTAAACAACAGGATGAGATTGGGTCAGTGATCAAGTTGACGAAAGGGCTCAACTCAAGCCCCCACAGTGATACGCAGTGCAGCCTACCTGGCCTTACACAACCCACAGCTACTCGAGCAAATCTATACAATGTTAAAATGTGTTTAATGCATGTATATTTGTGCATGTGTGTTTAGTGTACATTAAGGTAGGTTATCATGATTTTTTTAAACACTGATATGTGATGCCGTAAAGTGACTTATATATGCCTTTGAATTATACATTTTCACTGATTACTACAAGATGATCCCAGAAATACAGTTGAGCATGGTAGTGCTCTCACTCTCATTCACTGAACAGGACTGGATGACTCATTGTATGAGTCTGATTCAAACCACAGACAGGATGAGATTCAGTCAGAGTAAATGGCCAATGTCTGTTCCAGCCAATGTTAAGGTTAAGACCATCTTTATAAATGGCACAGATACTAAAATAGTCAAATATATTCAATATGTTCATGCAAGGTGATACTGTATTCCCACTGTTAGTGGCGCTTGTTATGAAGTGGCTGTAATGTGGTTCTTTATTATGCTATTGCGCCACCCTGTGTCACTTGTGATTTCTCTTTCAGTGGGCCTCATTTATGAAGCAAGTACAGACAGCGTTCAACACACTCAGACTCATTTCCAGCTCAAAATTAGATCACTATGAATCCCTGGAAACACTTGACATACATAATGTGTGTTTTAAGGAAATTCTATTCACTTTCAAACTTTTAATGGACCTACAGAAATACTGATGAATGAGACCCATTACATTTGAGTGTGCATAATAGTACCCACTTAGTGAATCAAAGATTCAAACGAGTTAAAGAACCCATTCAGGCATGACAAAAGCATGCCTGAAAGTAATGATAGTCCAAATGATTACAGTTGGTTAAAAGAATCGGTCAACCCACCACTAACAGAGGAGTTTTGACTGTAAACTGTAACTTGGCCTTTAAGTCTGATTTATACTTCTGCGTCAAACTGTTGCCATAGTAGCTCACTATATTGTGGTTGCTGAGGCAGTGAAAACACTGATAGCTCCGTGCAGGTGAGCACAGATCGCTGAAATGCTAGATGGCAGTGTCAAGTTTTTACTAACTCCATGCAAAGAAAGCACAAATAAAAACGGCGGCAACTGTGCTTAAATTCTCTAAAACACAGTTTCCACTGTCAGAAACGTGGGTGGTGCTCAAACTTTTGTTTTGAGATATTCCTTATTATTAATTTACTGAGATCTAGCAATCTTAATAAATTGGGGATGAGTTGTCCTAAACATAGTTCATCTCATCTCTGGTTGGTTCTTTGTTGCCTTTTCTATGAGCAGAAATCAACAGAAATACAGTGACAGAAACACAAATAAGTCAAGCTGACCAGTTGCAGTTATTGCGGTCTTGCATTGCAGTGCAGTTGCATGTTTGTAGAGGTGCACGATGGCAGTCTCTGTGGGCTACACAGGAACCCAAGACACCTATGGCATAGCTACTAAGGCACTTTGAGCAGAAGTATAAATCAGCCTTTGCCCTGTGGAGTGCCAGCAGATGGCTGTACTGAGAACTAAGATGACACAAAGAGCATCAAAGCACTATGCCATTGTAGATCTCACCTGTCTCCCTGTGTCTTCATCACCTGTGTCAGCTCTGTTGTCAACTGCTGGACACCCTGGCTGCTGCTTCACCTTAGTGAATGATTAGCAATACTTGATTCAGATATCTTGTAGTTTCACCATCAGTGATAAATTTGATGAAATTAAACATTTAACACTAACCTTAGCTAGCTAGCATTATATGACCCTAACAATAACCTCAACTAATTACTTTATATGTTCTGTAACACTAGCCTATTTATTGTGTTTTACAATTCAGTGTGTTTGACATTTAAGGTTTTGGCTTACTTACACTTGGATTAAGAAATGTCCGTGTGTATTTTTTTGGGTATTTTCACTAATCATCATCATCATCAATCATCATCATGATAATAAATAAATAAATTCATTCATTCATTTATATAAGGTGAAAACCTTGCTGTCTACACACAGCCCACAGCTTAAAAACATGTTTGATTTATTAAAAGCAGAATGATCACTGCTTTTCATACAGAGTAGAGTTTTTATCAAATAAAATGTTTCCATCAAATTACTCGTTTTTATCAAAACGATTTATAATTTTAGAATTAATTTATCAAAACAATGACACCTTCACTTTTTTTATTTTTATCATTTATCAACTACATTTGTAGCATTTAATTTTGAATTTTCCCTCACTATTAACACAATGATAAAGAAAGGAGTGCTTTGATGAAAACACATGTGATTTGACAAAAGCAGAGTGAGTGGGGAGGTTTTTTTTTTTTTTTTTTATCAGATCAAGAGTGTTTTCATCAAAACCACTCCTGTTTTAATGAAAACGACCTGTGGTTTAGGAGTGATTTTATCAATTTAGTTTATAATTGATCAATGACATTGATTCATTTTTACCACTTTTGTCATCATTTATCAGCTTTATTTTTTATCATTTAGCATTTTCCTTTCTTAGCCTTAACATCTCTCTCCCTAGCGGCACACCTCAGTCTGAACGCCTGCAGATGCTAGACTAGTGGACAAGAGTTACACGTATTTGTATGTTACTTGCCTCACCAATAGGGCAGTCTACCCTACAACCGAATTTGCTTTTGAGAAAACATGTTTCTCATGTCAGCAGTGTTTGTAAATACAGTATTTCGCTTTTGGCAACAAAGTTAAGGTATGGTGAGTGCCATATCTTGAGACTGTGGTACTAATTAACATATAGTACTAATGACAACCAGCTGTGCGGTCAAAATATGTTAGCTAAACTTGAGCTAGCTTCGGAGGGCTTTGGTAAATTTTGAGAACACTGGGGTCAACGGACAAGGTTTTAGCCAGTTCACCACAGTTCACGTGTAGCTGCTTTATATGAGCTCCAACCATTTTTCACAACATAAGTTGCCTTGCTGTTTTATGTTTGAATGAGTTTGCTTACCTTTCAGGCAGCCTTTAGTTTCCATTTATTTCAGTTAGAGTGCTAATATTAACTTGCAGCCTTGAAACTGGCTTCGGATAGCATAAATAATAAGTAAAATAAAATAAAATAAAATAAAATAATAAATAAATTAAAAAATATATTACAGTTAACATCCCCTCCCCTGTTTATCGTTGTAAAAGTTAGCTAACCCACACTAAACTGGAAAGTCAAATGTGGTCTGGTGTGTTTACATGCTAATGGGAAGCTCTGAAGTCTGGGAGTTCAAAGTCGGCTGATTTCATTCATGCGTTATTTGGTCAGAAAATCATACCCTGAAGACAAATGATAAGCAAAATGGCAATCATGAAAATGATAGTGTGGTTTTGGCGGCCTCTTGCATTAACAAGTTGAGGTTGTTAGTCTGGCTAACTACTTAAAAGGAAAGTTTTTTTTCTTCTATTTATGGATAGCACTTGAATGCATCATAGCTCTCTGTTGCGTAGGAAACTGAAACCCACACCGAATGCTAGCCCTACTTGTCTCCTATTAAAAATACTCCCTGAAGTAGTGAATCCTGAAATGTTAATAAAATTGTATGGTGGGTTTACCGTGTAAATGTATGAGGTAAATAAATAAATAAATGATGTGTATGTGATGCTTTTGGTTTCAGTTATTATTTCATTTTCAAATTATTCAGATATAACAATCATATTTTAATACATTTGAATTTTATAGAAGCTGATGAAACCCACAGTTTTCTAGTCATGTGTGTGACATTATACCCTGTGTAAAACAGTATTTTAATGTATATGATAGAGAAATTCCATTTAAATTGCAGCTAGGTGTGTGTCATTACAAGCACAGGATCCAAAAGAGTGCTGAAATTTGTCCTAATTTTGTTGTAGACTGTAAATTAGCATTTCTGCAATTTAATGTTTGGTCCAAAATCCTTATGGCTCCATTCACATTAGCATCCTTGGGTTACGCAACTGAATTTTTAACTGGGGTTGCTCATGTTCTGTGTCAGTATGCAGGCATATTTAGAAGACTGCCTGCGTGTATGACCAAGTAACAGGACTTGTTCCTGTACTTTCAACACTGTTGTGTTGTTTTAAACGTGGTTATGTTGGTTAAGAAAATGATGCACAATTGATTTTAGAGTTGAATAGAATAGAATAGAATTGATGATTATGCAGAAGGATTAATTTATCTGTATGATCACCATTTTCCCACATTTTGGTTCAGAAAGTTAATAGTGAACATTCCTCTTTCAAACATTGCTATTAGATTGCTGTGGATGCCAACATCAGCTGTACACAGTGTACAGTCTGTTGGTCTGTTGTCTTCCCTTGGCTGGCGCAGTTCAAAAGTCCATGGCTGAAAGTGAACTGACAGTATGTGAGAATCATCCCATCTGTCCATGGTTGCCCTCTGAAAAATGAATTCTTCTCCATTTGCTTTCAGTTAGATTCATTTGACCAGTCTCCTACACAACACTGCCTGTTGCCACTGTCAAGTGCATTATGTAAGTATTTTTGTAATTATGCTTAAATGATTGGTTGGGGGTGGGGCATGAATTTTGTTTTGTTAGAAATTTGTAACAGTTGTGGGGAATAAAGGAACATAAAGCATATTCATGTTTGTCTTAACTTCACCACATATCAGAGACAGATTATTTACAATTTCCTTAAGTTTAATTGAGATATTGATAGCTGCCTACTAACACTCAATGCAGTGTATGCTAAAGTTAGCATGAAGTACCAGAACAAATAATCTATCAAGGACATATGGATGACCAGCGCCTTGGGAGAATTTGAGAAAACAAATCCATATTCTCAATGTTTCAGGAAACTCCACTTTGTTTCTTCATACCATTTCCAAAAAAATTCACTCAAGTTACTGACACAATCAAAGGTATTTTTACTTGTCCAAAATCCCAAATATTTTTTCTGTGTTAAGGCTAATCTCAGCCTGCAAGTGTATGTATGTGGTATTGAGGAATAGATAAGGACTCAGGCAATCACTAAAACAATAATGGTGGGATTATTCTGCCACAGGTCAGGTATTTGACAGGCTTTTCGTGGTTTTAGACTAGAAGAAACAACTGTAGCCTCATGCCGACGACATCACAATATTACCATACACCAAACCTCACACACATTACATTTTAATTCATGCTACATGGCATCAAAAGGAGGGAAATAGTCATTGGACAAGATCGTTCCAAGAAAACAAGATCCAAACTATATTTCTGAGTTGGACACTCCTGCTAGCACAAATGTGTCCAATATCTCAGACTTGCTCTCATACCTATACACTGATAATTTTGAGTCTATGGGGTATTTGGATAATGCTGAATAATGTGAACCAACCATATAGATACTGGACCACAAGTCAAGTATCCCGCAGGCCCTGCCAGCCTGTAATACTGATAGTCTCGAAATCCTGATTAGTACTATATTGCACTGGGTTACTCAAATTTACTAACTTATGTAATCACTTTTTTTCAAGTTACTGTTGTTATTCATAGTTGCATCTTTATCCAGTGTTACCTGTTATTTCAGGCTGTGTAATATGGCATTTGTTTTCATACTATCTAAAGCTGATTGCATTTGTCCTTTCAAATATATTTCTGAGTGAGCCAATGAATAATAGTCTACTTTAAGTCATGTGATCAGGTGTTCCCTTGCCCCATTGCTGTATCACTCAGTAATATCAGGGAGAACCCAGCTCAGGCAGTCTTTGTGATGTTATACTGCCCCCGTGTGGCTAGCAAGGCCACCTGCATGTCCCATCACAGTATACCACCTCCACCCCTGCTCCCCCTTCATCGCCATCCAGCCTCCTGACTTCTGACATCCCAAGAAGACAAAGCAAATGTTGGTGAACTTTAAGGAACCATCCCCTTACTTGTGACAATAAATGGGAAACTCAGTGAGATAGTGAATATAAATTCTTGGGACTGATGCTGGATGACAAGCTTTGTTGGGATACGTGCGGTGACCAGCTCTACAACAAAAGACAGCAGAAACTTTCCCTTCTGAGCTATCATTTTTCAGTTCATTTACCATTTTTTCATGTCATTTATCAGTTTTACTTACCTATTAGTGTTTTAACTCCCTGCATCATTTTGGTTTGGCAACACAAATGTGGCCAATAAACTTGTGAGGATTTTAAACATCAGTTGGAGACTCATTGGCCACACTTTTTAACATAGATAAATGAGGGAGATAGAACCCTTTCTATTTATTGATCTGAGTATTCATTTAGTTCATAACATCAGGCTGCACTTTGCCATAACTCATGCCCAGTTTATTACATTCAAGTGATCTTTGGCCCACAGGATACTTGCTGTACCCATGTTACATCCAGTTTGTCTGGCTTGCCAAAAGTGGCTCAGATTAGGCCCAAATGTGTCTGAAGCCAGTGAGGTAGTAGCCTGTGCTCCAATGGCACATTTGTTGGTGGTCACAAAAAGGGGAACCATGAAATGATTCCCTGGCACCTTTTCTCAGTAACAACTGACAAGGACAATGTCTTGATAGTAACATCACACTGATATCTCTTTGGTGGTGGAACACATGAGTCAAAGTGAACCACAAAGAATTGAGATAGGATATCAAATTTGATAATATTTTAGATGTTATTTTCTTTTTATGTGGGAAGATAAAGTATTTTGCCAACATTAAAAAAAGGCCAAAATAAATAGAGGAAGATAAGATTAAAAGAAACATATGTGTAGGTCCATATAGTACATTACAGCTCAAACTGAATAGCTTGGTAAAGGAGGTATGCTGGTTTGCCTTTAGCTCTAGCCCCGACTCCAAAGCTGCAGCAGCTGCCATTATATGAATGAACACTAGAGGGCAGCATTTCATAAGCGGAATGACAAAGCATGACAGGCAGCAGCAGCAATTCCTCCTCTATCATTATAAATACCACTTGTGCAGGCACAAATTGCCATAATAGCATTATGGCAATCAATCTTCTATAAGATCCTGGAAATGCCAGACAGCCAAGTCTTTCGACCTGTTACTTTAGCTTGTTGTGCTTTGCCTGTTTTCTATAAATCATTGGCATTGAGAAATTTGCCAAGGCTTCGGTGTTTTAAATTGGGATAACTCATCTCTGCTGCTGGGAATATTAGGCTACTGAGCAACCAACATGAAACAACCAATGACACTCTTCTCAACCAATGACACTATTTCTCCTTGTAAAATGAAATGTGCGGAGAGGTTAGGCCACAAACAGTAGGAAAAATGTGCTTTATTTTATGTTTTCAGTTTGTTAAGATTCAATTTGATGAAAATGGGCTGAATCCCTTTGGTCTGTGTTTTGGATGTTTTGCAAGGTTACACAAGCTTTCTAGAGCATTTTCAAGCAGTAAGAAACCACTGTCCAAGACTATTTTGGAAGCTAGTGTCACCACCTTTTGATTGTTTTGGTCTCACTCTGCTCCTTAGTTTATATCAAGACTATCATCATCCAGTATTACAATCAAACAGATGTATTGATCTGCATGATTTAATAAAAAGTAAATTTTAAAAAGTTAAAAGTTAAGCAAATGATATATGGCTCTAGGCGCACCAACACAAAAACTATTCAAATCGAGAGTTGTAGGATTTACCTAAATGGAAAACAGGTGATACAACAGACATGCTTTGAAGTCATTTTATTTTCAGAGAATAGTTTGAGCCCTTTAGCACTTCATATCGGTACAATTACACCAATCAATATTTGCATAATTGAAAAGCATTCACAAACAATTGCACTCTTGCAGTATGATACATTTAAGTTGGTCAGAAGTCTGTTTCAAGTAAAGCATCCATAGCATAGTTCAACCATTGCAGTCTGGCTCATAGTCATCCAGGCTACAAATGGTGTATTTTACTCCTTCGAACAAAACAAATCACATGTCAGTTTATGAAGAAAACAAGTGTTTGTTGTATCACTAGAAACATTTTGAATTAACTCAATTGAGTACAAAATGACCCTAAATCTGCTTGCTTGTGTTCCTGAAGTTTGAATTATCCCGGCATTATATATAATAGAAAATGAATTAAATATTCAAAGGCAAAGTTTTAGTACCTGAATTGAGTGTTTAAGCAAGCCTTCACAAATTCAAATCAACTTGAACAAGTTTGAAATACAGCCTACATCACTGAACAAATTTGTCTCTATACGATGTACAAAACCTTGAGAAAATAGAATAAAAAAGATTTGCCGATAAAAAACCCTGACCTGATTTGAATAGTATCAAAGTTATAAGAAAAAATGTAAACATAAAAATATAATTTACATATGTACAAAAATACTGGGTCCTGCCCACAGTTAGTGTTTCCTTTCAGAAAGCAAATCAGCAACCCTGTTAAGGCACTTACTGACAATCAATAAGTTATCAGAGGACAGAGCGAGAAAATGTCTTAAATACTGAACTACTATAATTTAGCCAAAATGATTCATATATGCACAAATATTTACAATTAAACACCAGCAAATGTGGCACATTCCCTGGAGCCCACCAAGGCCCTCAAAAGCCTGTAAATCAATCAATAATTCAATACACATCATGGCTGAGTTCAATAATTGTACACAGGGCAGATGCACAATATACAGGTGTGAGGAGGCCCCTGAAGCACGCTTGCCCCGGGGCCCCTGGTGGGATTCTCGATCAGGACATGACCCCCATGATGAAACCACCCAGGCACAACGGCTGGTAAAGACATGAAAACGTGTCCGTGAATTCGTTTAGGCCTACATGTGCCTCTTCATATGAAGGGCCAGGTGGTCGGAGCGGGAGAAAGCGCGTTCACACAGGTGGCACTGGAACGGCCGGTGTCCGGTGTGCTTCCGGAAGTGACGTGTCAGCTCGTCAGACCTGGCGAATTTCCAGCCGCAGCCCTCCCAGTTGCAGTGGTATGGTTTTTCACCTGAGAGAGATAAGCAAGGAAATGACATTAGATAAGGGATAACCTAACATTAAATAATATATATAACATGACATCAGTGATAAATATGATGTTGTAATATGCGCAAAATGTCATGAAATATGAGACATTTACAATACGACAAATCAAATGGGCTTTTTAATCATAGGCCCATGAGTCGCAGTCGTTCCCCTTTTGCCCTTAGAGTTCCCCTTTTGCTTTTGGTACTGCGGGGACAATATAGGCCGAGCTTGAAAATAAATAAGCTTACCTGTATGTGTTCTCATGTGGGCTTTGAGGTGGGAGCTCTTGGTGTAGGTCTTGCCACAGCCGGGGAACTCGCAGTTGTGCGTCGCTGCGCGCTTTCTGGCCCAAGACCTGCGCCCTCGTTTCTGCTTGATGCTTCCCCCGTCCTCTTGCGTGTAAAACTCCAGCAACGACGGCGAAGAGGGGGGAGTGAGCATCATCCCCTGCACTGATGACGGATGGTGCTGCTGGTGAACGCGCATGGGTTCCCTGTACATGTTATATTGTCCGTGAAACTGGGGCGCGCCCTGATGTGCGTACTGCGCTGGATAGGGCGCGTTTATGTACTGGTTTTGGAGATGATGATGAGGAGGAGGATGGTTGGGGTGGTGATGATGATGAGAGCTCATGGCAGAGTTCATTTGCGCCAAGTGGCAGTCTGTGCGCCCCTGAGGGGCAGCGTGCTGCATGGAGTGCACACCGAACCCCGGCAGCGTAGAGGGGACGGTTGTTTGACGGTGCGTAAAAGCTGCTGGATGCACGGAGCGCATTTGGTGCTTATGATCATACATTTGTCCCATGAAGTCCCCACCTACAGCAGCAACCATACAAGATTGCTCTGTGGACTCCGTTTTGATTTTGTATCCAACGGAGGACGGAGATGTCGCTTGGAGTTGAGTGGGGCTGGCGACCGGGTGCAAGGCTCGCAGCTCGGTGTACTCCCGCCCGTCCCTCGCCTTGCCGTCGTCGTCCGGTAAACTCTCCCCCGGGTAGTTGATCTCCGGCGTGAGAAGCTCCGCCATGAGGCTACGGACCGGACTTGAACCTGTGAAGCTCCCGGTACCGTGGTAACCATGCGGGGGGAGGTGAGGATGAGGGACGTCGCTGCCGTCTGGCACCGAGTTACCGCTGCAGCTCTCCGGCGACTCCGGTAGGGAATAAGCGCACTGGTGCTGCTGCGGTGAAGGCGAACCGTTGCTATTGTCGTTGTTGACAACCTCGGAGCCGATCGTGTTGGACAAAATGAACTCCAGGTCGAGGAATTTCCCCAGCTCGTCGTCGTCTTTGCAGCTGGGAGGCAAAGCGGGAGACTGGACAATGCTGAACTCCACTTCAATGAGCGGGTTCATGTCTCCGCCACCTGTTGCGGTGCTCCTTTCACACTCGTCCACCTTCCACAGCTACAGAAGGGGAGAAACAGAAAAAACAGGTTAAAATAAGCTCAGAATTCCACTAAGCTAAGCGTAATCCAAAAACATTGATGCAACAGTCAATAAAATATAGGCCTGAACGCTCTCTTGATGCAAATGCAAATTATGTGGTGAACTGCAGGCTGTTTGTACTACTTCAGAATAAGACCATCTTGTTCTACAACATGACTTTTAAAACGGAGAGGAACATAACCAGAATCAAAACAATCTATACAATTCAACCATCTCTTTACCCTAAAACATTTTCTTTCATTTCATCATTTTCCATTTTCTTTAAACTACTACTGCTTAAAAAAAGAAAGAAAGAAAAAGAAAAAAACAGCAGATACTTACATTTACAGTTTGAGATTGTTTCTGCTCCAACGATTGCATGTTGGGAAACGAAGTTATGGAAGGCATCACTGCGTCAGCCACAGCCATATCGGTCCTTGGAACAAGAGAAAAGAACGAAAAACTATAAACGCAAACAGAGAGTTTCCCCTCTGTCCATAGATGGCCTGCTGCTTGGTAACGTGGACTGTTCAGGTGCGCTCCAGGATTCAGGATGTGAGTGTCAGCCAGTGCTGACGCAGCCTCTTATAGCTCTCTCTCTCCTGTTGGGGGGTGTGGCTTTCGCGCGCGCGCACACACACACACACACACACACACACACACACACACACACACACACACACACACACACACACCAGAGCCGAAAGAAGTACAAAAAATGGCAGGTAAGCACTGCAAGTTCACAACAAACAAAAAAGTCATCCATTTAGAACGAATGAATAAACAAACATGTAAGTGACCCATAAAATTATGTGGAAATAATTAAGTGCATATAGGTGCATCTCTCTCTCTCTCTCTCTCTCTCTCTCTCTATTTTTTATATATAAAAGTTCTCAGTTTAGATTGCGCATTGTTCCGCATATACGGACACACAGACACAGAACTATGAGCAGACACTTAAAACAATATTGCATTTTGCGAATGTTTGCGAAACTTATTGACTTTTCACCTCAAGTTCACTCTAAGATTTTGAGTTAGCTGTTGATCAAGCACTTTAATTTATAACATACATAGGATAGGCCTACAGAGTGAAGCAGGCCTATTAGTTGTCACTGCCCGTTACTCTCAGCTTGCTGCCCGTGGAGCGGTTGTCTCGGTTGTCTTCCTCGTGGGAAACTAAAGAATTCCCTTGAGGCAGATACAGGGGGCGACACCAAACCAGCTGGACAGGCTGCTGTCGGCTGCAGGAGACTAATGACAGAAAATGTCAAAGACTTATGTAGTTTTTGTTTAATTCATATTTCATCAAATCCCATGAAATGCGTGGTTACACGTCACTCTGGGGATATCTTGGTCCAATATGGTCATCTGCGCCACTCAAACCATATAGTGACTAAACCTCCAAGGACATTATTTTGCAAGTAAAACTCAAGAGTTTCGCTCCAGCAGACACACACACACACGCACGCACACACACACACTGAGCCTAATCTCAACTGACACATCATCAATTTGTCTCGACTTGATCCCTGCATGTTTAACTCTCAAACACCAACGTGTGAAGCGGCGGCTCATTCCGCAGGCCCATCGAAACAACAACCTGTTAATCTGATGTCAACAGAAAGGCTACATGCTCCTTAATGATCGTTACCTA
>OMKZ01027282.1:0-10605 GCA_900302535.1 Neoniphon sammara
GCCTCCACTTGCTGAGGAGACTTAGGTCCTTCGGAGTGTGCAGGACTCTCTTACGGACCTTTTATGACTCTGTGGTGGCCTCAGCCATCTTCTATGCTGTGGTCTGCTGGAGAGGGGGCAGCACGGACAGGGACAGGAGCAGGCTCAATAGAATGATCAGGAGAGCGAGCTCTGTCCTGGACTGTCCTCTGGATTCCATAGAGGAAGTGGGGGTGAGAGGGATGTTAGCTAAGCTGACATCCATCATGGACAACACCTCTCACCCCCTACATGACACTGTGGGTTCCCTAAGCAGCTCCTTCAGCAGAAGACTGATACACCCACGGTGTAAGAAGGAGAGGTTCCGCAGGTCCTTCATACCGACCGCTGTCAGGCTCTACAACACCTGCACCACCTGAATCATGTTGCAGTCACTATGGTCACTTTACCCCCTCTGCAACATTACTTATAGCATTGGTAACTTACATTGTAATGTTTTTATATAATTTATTCATTGCAGTATTGTTTACATTGCAGTATTGTTTATAACAGGATCACTTTACATTGCTATATTTTTATTTCATGTATACTCTAAAGTACTTTATCATATTTATATCATATTGGTCACTTAAGTTGCAAAATTTTCATGAGTATCTACAGTATTATTATTCTATTTATATCATGATCACTTACTTGCAGTATTATTCATACTACGGTCACCTTAAGCTATAATTTTTTTTCTCTCTACTGTCTTTTCTTGTTATTGTGTGTTTCTGCCCTTCTACCTCTTAATTCTGTTGTGTTTATTACACTGATCCTGCTGCTGTAACAAGTAAATTTCCCCGTTGTGGGATAAATAAAGTATAATCTAATCTAATCTAATGATACTTGTTAAAGAACACAAAAAAGTAGTGGATTACAGTAAATATGGACAATATAGAAAAACATATACAAACAGGGAGGACCTTATCGTAGTACTATACAAATACAACATTTCATCACATAGTAAATGGGGCTTCGAGAGAGATTAGGCTTAAGCCATTCTAAATCAGAGATCCCAAGATCTATGAGATAAACACACATTTTAAACAAAAATAGCACAAAGAGCTATAGAGGGGTATCAGGTGAGGGCCATCATGAACCATAGGACCCAGATTCTACATTAAAAATGAAGAAAAGAAGCCTCTTGGATTACAGCATAACATGCATATCAAAATCCTTGTTGAGGCCTGTAGGCTGAAGTGTATCTACAGGCCCCATTTTGTATTTTCTTATCAGTTTGGACTCACTGATGCTTCCAGCACTTTAGCCAAGATTTAGCCAGTTCAAGTGGCAGATACTCTGCAGATTTTGACATGGTAAAATTACAGCCAACTGTGGTATAGAAGGAGTGACAGGTCTGTCCCAGAGATTTGCGTAGGAGGTGAGAGGCTCTACTAATGTTCCAGCAATTCCTACTACTGTTGGCATGTAGCAGACACTTCTATCCAAAGCGACGTACAAGTTTTTGTTCAAGTTTTTGTTCGGATTACACAGTCCCTCAGGGGAGAATGTGTTCACTGAAAAGCTTGGTCTTTAGTCTTTTCATAAAGATTGGGAGGGACTCCGCCGATCGAATAGAGTTTGGTAACTCATTCTACCACCCAGGAACCACAGAAGAGAAGAGTCTGGCTAGAGACACAGGGCATTGTTATGGCAGAAAGTACTGAGTGGGAGGGAGTGTAGACCTGAATGAGGGAGGTGAGGTAGATCGGAGCCATTTTGGTGGCTGCTTTGAAGGCGAGCACCAAGGACTTCAACTTGATGCAGGCAGCAACTGGGAGCCAGTGGAGGGATATGAACAGCGGAGTGACGTGCTCTTTTGGACTGGTTGAAGACCAGACGGAGTGTACATGCCAGGAGCCCTGCCAGTAAGGACTTGCAGTAGTCAAGGTGTGATATTACAAGAGCCTGTACTAGGAGTTGTGTTGAATGTTCAGACAAGTAGGGGCTGATCCTCCAGATGCACTAGTCACAGTTAGAGTCTGATAAGGCTGCAGATTACTAAATTCCTCTAACGTAAAACTGATGACAGGTTATGACAATAAGCAAATCTACCAGCCAATGATGCGTCAAAAAAGTATTTTCTTTATGCTTTATAGGCAGCGATGCATATCTCCAACTGCTGCAACACGTCATGTAAGCAGGAAGTGATGGGAGGTGTGTCCCAGAGCTGTTTCTGCAGTTCACATCCCCTCTCGCCTCAGCTCAGCTCCTCACCTGTGAGTGGCCCTTTTCATACATCACTGACACTTCTGAGTGTCGCTCAAAACTAAAGGGGACTGTTTTTAGGCAAACTGGGATGGGGGGAGAGTATCCACTGTCAGACATATTATGAGATGTTTTAGTATGTTTCTCACCATAAATTTAGTGACATCTGGTAGTCTTTATGATTTGAGGATGAGGTACTGTACAGATGCAAATATTTGCAAACCGCCTCTGCCCCTTCACCCAGCTCCATGTTGTCCACACTGAGTGAAATCAACCGAAAATACAGGGAAAGAAGTACGAAATGGTACCAAGCCCAGATCTTCCAGTGTTGCATTAGGCTACATTATGCGATGCAAAGAGGTGCACGTAGGCTGTGGCGGCAGCCTCTGCAGGCTGTACTGGCACCCCAGACACCTGTGGGCATTATGTCATTAAACCATGAATTGCAGGCAAGCCTATCATCGTGCCCATCAGCAAAGTGTCATGGAGCTACTGCAGCATTTGCTTTGGTGTTGCGCTATAGGCCCTGAAATGGAAATTCAGCAGGGCGGGAGACAACCAACAAACAGACAGGAGCCACTGAACCCACCGCTCACGTTTAAAGGCAGTCAACCTGACTGAGAACTAAACTGTATTCCTACTTATCTAATTTTACCAGGTATAATCATTACAAGTTTGATTTCTTCATGTTAGGACAGGATACTCAATTGCAATGACAGTGTTTATGCCGCTTTCTTAAGACTTTGCTGGAATAGATTGCATAAGTCTTGGGCCAAGCTCTTGGGAAATAATGAAATTTACAAAGAGGAAACACATAAACCAAAAACAACAACAAAAACTAAATATAAGGAACAGAAACAGCAAACCTCGTCAGTCTTGCCTTGTTAACTGTGGCCACTAAGTCAGCAGCAATTGCTGCTGACTTACTGGCCATTAGACTGACATCCACAAATCCATTACTCTGGATGTTAATTTAGGATTGTGAGGTGACATTTGTTTCTCCAAAAAGATCTTTTGGTGTGAAATATTTACACACAGGAGATATATAAGAATTTTATCATCTAGAACAAAATATTGAAATATTAATCGATAAAAATAAATATGCGCCCCACCAAGATAAAAAACACAGTTGTACCAATATAAAATATATAACGTAAACCAAAACTGGGTCGTTGCGTTGCTGACAAAATTAGCTCTAGCTGTAACTTACTGTTATCAGCAAGCAACGTTACCTAGCCATACATTAACTGTCCTCGTATTAAACTTGAAAAAGAGGTTACGGGGGAGACAAACGTAGCGTCTCGTTTACAAACCGACGCTAACGTTACCTAAATAAAAGAAATCCCAACGTTACACAGTGATTTATTCAGGACAAAAAATCCCCACGCGCTCGGCTACGAGTGGGCTGACGTTACCTTTAACGTTTAGGCCTACCATTGCTATTTATTTACAATCTGTTTACCCGAACCAAAGACCCTCCCAACGCTATTTTGTCTCATTGTCTAACCACACGATAGCGCCGAGTCACACGACAAGTCAGTTTTCACCGAGTGATAGTTGTAATAACAAGGTACTTACCATGGGCGGCAACGGTTGCTATCCATGAATACAAAATTAAAGTACGGGGAATTCTGGCCGTCTTCGTCCACTCCATATTCATTCAATGTCGGTTAACGTAAGCCACGGTGTGAGTCAGTAATGGATATAAAACAATTTTATATCTATGGGGTCAGTCCTGTTTTAAGTGGCTGCCTGCGTCGTGGCATGAAACCTGCAACAGCGTTCTCTTTGCTGCATTAATTGCGTATTATGTTTCCCAAATCGCGCATCCAACGCCCACATAGAAAAATGTACGGAAGTTCCAAACGAGAATAGAGAATACGAGCTTTTTCCTTGGGAGAAGGACCCTCCCATTACCGCTAAAGGAGGGGCGAGGCCTATGTGAGGGAGAAAAATAAGGAGCAGGAAAAAGAAGTAGGCTGTGCCATTTGCTGCTGCCTTCAAGTGCTCGTCGTAATCTCCAATTCAGTATTTAAAAGTTATAAATTGTAATTGTAATTAATTGCAAGTTGTAAATCCTAACGGTCACGGGTTATTCGCTGGAAATATGTTAAAAAAATCAAATAGTAAAATTTTTTTGGTTTTATTTTAGAAAAGAAGTGGCACAAAGGTGTTTGGGCTGCAGCAATAATGATGAGGAGACAGTGTGCAGGTAGTGGTAGTGATGCACAGATGTTAGGCAGTCAGTATCAACTAATTTGGGCTTTGAAAAGCACAATCAGGTTATATTATTATTACTATTACTATTATTATTATTATTAGTAGTAGTAGTAGTAGTAGTCTTTATTTATTTATTTATTTATTTATTTATGCAGGTGATGGAGCTTTCTTTCTTTTTTCTTTCTTTATTCAGGATAGGGGTGCTTGTCAAAAATTGTTATATAAATAGGTTATATAAATAAATAAATAAATAAATAAATAAATAAAAAAAGTTTCTTTTGTTTCCAAAAGGCAAAATTTATTGTTCTTGTATTGGCTTTCAAAGTGTTTCTGAATGAATGAAACATTTAATCTCTTGTTTTAAAATGTAAATGTGTATACTCTGATATCAGCATTCGGATGCCACTTTGTGTGATTGCTAATTTTACTTTTACAGGCTAAATCAGACGTTTTCTACGCAGTTTTGAATCAAATGGGAGTGAGTAAAAGGTAGGCCTAAGGTTAAACTGGTTTTAAAAATATCTTCAGTTGTGGAGTATGGATGTAAAAACTGTAAGAATAGTTGGGAAACGTAAAAAAAAAAAAAAAAAAAAAAAACGAAAACATTGTCTTGAAGTTCTTGAATGCACCTTGTTCGGTTGCTCAGTCAGATGTGAGCTCATGTCATAATTTTAATAATTCCGACAGCACTTGAAGGCAACTCACATTGTCTGGTAAACAGGTTACTAGTTTCCGATAATCCGGATAGAATCAGGAATCAGAAGCAGGTTTATCATAAAGTTAGTGGCCGTGTCGGTGGAGGTCTTTATATAACCACTATGTTATGGAGAAAGAGGATTGAAAACTAAATTAAAACGTTGCACAAAAACGCTATTGGGAACTGCATGACTCATCCCACGTCTACATAAGTTCAAATTCAAGTTTATTTTAGAGCCCTTGAATCATGTTACAGTCTGAATGGGTTTTACAGGCCCACAGCTTAAAGCAAAAAAGAAAAAAGAAAGAAAGAAAGAAAAAATAAAGAAAAAGAAAAAAATACGAGTGGAGCACAATCACTTGGCCCGCTTAAGATTGAGGATGGAGTGAATGGGTGTCACATATCATAGAGGGGTAGCAACTCCCCCAACGAGGGAACGTATAGCCTGAGAGAGAGAGAGAGAGAGAGAGAGAGAGAGAGAGAGAGATGAAACATGATTAATTATTGAGTCACATCACATCACAGTATCTTTAATCTAAAATAAACCTGAGAGGGTTGCATTAGTCAAAAAAGGTTGCCTGGCAGTGCAGGCAGCCTGTAAGTGTAGGCAGCCTGTAAGAGAGAGGGAGAGGGGCTTTATGTGCTTGACAGATGTTGTTGGATGCATACCTAAACTCTGAACTCTGAATGTGAGATTATTTGAAAAGACATTTTGGTTTGTGCTAAGTATTAAATTGGTCAGATGTCTTGAACACTGAACAATAGATTCAAAGTGGTGACATTAAAACATGATGTTAAAATAATCACATCCCTTTTTGCATTGTAACAGTTTGTAGTGAATTAAACTATGGTGAACTTAAACTGTTCCTCGTTTTTCTGATGATCCCCTAGACCCCCAAGGACCTGTGGGGCCACACCCCACTTTGAAAACCACTGCTCTAAACTAAACCCACCCAAACAAATTTTTCTTGGCATAAGCCCACATAAAAAATAAGTTTTACACACTTTGGCTTTTGTTTAAATATGTTTTAAAAAGTAAAAAATGTCTCAATGTATTTGTGCACGCAGACGGTATTCATTCACTCTTATAAGGCATACAGTTTATAGTTTTCTTGTCATGTTTGTGCTTAATCTGTTTGTGATTTAATCTTAATTCAATGAGTTGCAGCCCTCTCATAAGAAAGACTTCCTCAGTCCTGATTTCAGCTGGATTTATAAATTTCATTAAAACAATCATAACGTATAAATCTTAACTCAGCACTTGATGTGAGTTAGAGCTTCCTCTATTGGCTACTTCCTAAGCACTGACATCAGCTGGAATTGTGATTTTCCCTCCCCATCTCAGCCTCAGTGACGCATTCGCATATCGGCTCCTCTGCAGCGTCCTGAGGTGAGTTACACACGAGAACGCTTAACTTACAGGCAATACAAGGCATGTAGGAAACGTGTGTGTTTTAATACTGATGACTCTTGTATGGACTGACACCTCAGTCTACTTCATGGATAACAACATCTGGATATGTGTGTCCTGCAAATTAACTTGTGTAGTATGTCAAGGAAGAACTCAGAAAGCCAAGCCTGCTGTATATACTCATATTACATTGCATAGCCTGTGCATTCCTGTCTCCACGTTATGTAATAGAAACATGGCAAATAGCCAGTGTATTTAAAATGGTATCATTCTTTCTGAATCTTTCGGATGAAAACTGTGTATTACGGAGAAATGTGCCAGTTCCTTTTGATGCAGGAAAATGAGTCAAACTTGTCATTTCACAAGGATGTCACTTGTCATCCCACGTACAGACCTCCGATTTAGCTTCTCTTCTGAGGAAAGAGACTTTGGGAGTGGTTTAATATGCTCATTTTACTGAGGTTACTGGATTAAATTTAATACCGGAGCTGAACCTGGACCAGATTCCCCAACCCCCTAACCAAATAAACTGTAATATTTTATGTTTGGATCAGTTCGGACCAAGGTCAGGGAATCATAGCTAAAGGATGTAGTGTATGTGTTCGGTACCCTCTCAGAGTTATGAGCTCGTTCATGTTTTCGAGTGGAGAATCTGGAAGACACAAGACAAAAAAGGTATTTTCCTATGCTAGGCAGGACTCAGATTCAGTAAATTATGTTTCTCTTGACATATGCAGGGGTGGACTTAGTGTTTTGGGGGGCCTGGGCCATGAGTAAGCATGAGGCCCCTCAGTTGCAGCCCTCACCCTTTCCTTTCTATGCATTTCATTTATTTTAGGGCTGACCAAAGTATCCATGTAAGGGCTCATCCTCATCCTTAATTTAATCATCATTATTGACAATTCAGTTGACATGGCAACACATTCACCATCATGTTACATCATGTTTTGTTTTTTGTTTTGTTTTTTTGTCTTGGGTAGGGGTGCCAAGGGTGTGTGTGTGTGTGTGTGTGTGTGTGTGTGTGTGAAGGTGGTGGTGGTGAGATTCAGTTTCGATAATTGCCAATGGTTAATTGAAATGAGGACCATATAGACTCAACTGGCACAATTACAGAATAAGTATGTAATTTGGTGGTTAAAATGATTCTCATTGTCAGCTGGATTCGGTGATAACTTATGTTTTTTTTCCATGTTTTTGTCAGTTGATTCTTAACAGTCCTCACAGTCCTCACTTTATGCAGCATGGCTAGTGCAAGATTAGACAACGCGGCTACTGGCACTGCTGAAACCTGTCGATATGAATATTTGAATGAGTTTTATGAACAAATCCACTCAGATTCAACCAGAAAACATCTCACATTTTTGTGCAAATTATGCCCACTGAGTCTGAAAAAACAAGTCAGAACATCAGCCACATCGGCATCCAATTTGAAAAGACACACCGAGCTGAAGCATCTGACCAGCCTTGGGAAATATTTACTGGTGAATGATGAGAGCAGCTCATTAAAAAAAAAGACCAGAACTAGTTCATTTTAATCTGTGTAAACTGTATTTGAACTGAGCTAGTTCTTGTGAAGTGTGAACTTGCACAACACTGGAAACAATACTGCTGAAACACATGGAAACTCCAGCACACTATTTTAGACCTATACACAGTGGAGTTCAGTCAGCAGAGTTTATAACTGATGCATCCATGCAATTACTGAATCATTGCACCACTATCTGACTGCCAAGGAGAAGACACTCTCCTGCATTTATCTGATGGGGACAACAGAAGTCAGTGCTCCACTTTAAGTCCTGACTCACACTTTAAGAAGACCTGATTTTTAAGCATGACTTTGAGCCCTTCGATTGGAAGATCATGGCTCAAGCCCCTCAAAGCGAGCATCCACCTTGCTCCACTCTGATCTCTGACCTTCTTTCTAACATGCTTCTGTTTAATTCTACATTTCATTAATTTAGCTGAAGGCTGTGTGGCGAAGTGCAGTGAGGAGTGAGCAAGGGAAGAAAGGCTAAAGAAAAGAAAAACAAAGGGGTTGTTGCACCCATGACTCAGCTGTGGTGTTCTACACAAAGCAAAGTACAATAGTTGTCAAACACCGTTTCGTATGAGCCAAGATTTCACAACAATGTTTCATGAGCTATTTTCCTTGGAATCGTTCAGCAGTTTCCTCAGTTATGATTTTCAAAGTGTGTGTGTGTGTGTGTGTGTGTGTGTGTGTGTGTGTGTGTGTGTGTGTGTGTGTGTGTAAAATCAATGAGAGTTGTCAGTGCTAAACAATGCATCCCTCACTGTAGTGCAGGAAGAACACACCCATATTTCAGACTGTGAAACTAATAGTGTGTGTGTGTGTGTGTGTGTGTGTGTGTGTGTGTGTGTGTGTGTGTGTGTGTTATACAGTATTAATTTAAACCAGCTGTTAGCGTGTCCGCAGCTCACTATGTGTCAGGGGGTCAGTCGTTTACACTGAACGGTCAGCCAGCAAGGAACAGAAGAGTAATCTGGCTTTACTTTGTTTGTACACTATGTTTTGAAATCTTTTCCTGTAAAGAGAATCTAGTTTGAACTCTGTCCTTGTCCCTTTAGAATTACACTATTAAGCAAAAGATCACATCTAACAATTACTTTTTCTAAAAAGTAGCTCAGTATCTTTAACTCTGAGTACATTTTAAATCAGCCACTTTTTAATTTTATTCAATGGATCTACTTAAGTAACATGTCAGCAAAGTAATAATGCTTGATTAAGACATAGTACTCTTTCTACCACTGTAAAATACAGGAAGAGAAATGCATAATGGAGCCTTTACTCCAATAAGGAATTCAGGAAAGGAGCTGATAAAACCTTCAAAATTCACCCATTCATAAAACTTTGTTTCTCTCCCAAACTGATATCATATTGATTTATTAACAAGATATCAGTAACAAGAATTTATTTACAGAATTTATTGGGTGGAAATAAATTCAGTGAGGCACTAGAGAGCTTCACAACAGAGAGTACTGATCTAATGATAGAGAGTTTTGTCACGCTGCACCATGGGCACCATGTCACCATCTCTTCTCTAAGTTTTGGCCGATATTTAACAAGTCCTTTCATAATGTTGCCATGGTGAGATGGCAACATTTTTTTTAATCAGTGGCCAAAAGAATCGTGGTGTTCATGTCTAAGAAACTGACATGAAACAGAGCAGTGACTTTATAATGGAAGCTGGTAAAAACAGCAATGGCTTGTCTTGTGCTCTGCCACCCTGAAACAGCACTGAAAATTTCCAAAAGCAAATAATTTTATCCAAGCCACCTACATACTCTACATACTTAAGCACTTTCCAACAAAAAATGAAATGGATTGTCTGTTTATTATTCTTTTATTGCATAGATATGAGCGTCAGGTGGACATAATAGAAGAATTACACACCCACAGACCGGAGCAATAGCACCTGTAGCTGGAATATTAAAACAACAGAACAATCCATTTGGGTGTCTGCAGGGTTCGCGTTATAAAATGAGATTTGTGGGCGTCTCTAAAATAACTAACGTTAGTGGCAGAGATAAATGAATGAATAAGTAATGCGCGATTTCCGAGTGAGAGAGAGTTCACTGCGCCTTACGTGGTCCACATATAATACACAAAGAGCAGCCCATACTACTTGCAAAAATTGTATCAAGTAAATTGCAACAATTCCAAACTGCTCAAAAATATTGCAACGACAAAGTTTCAGTAGCCTAAATTAAAGACTACACACACCACCAAAAACACTGCCCATGGTTCTGAAACACCGGCGTTTTTTCCAAGAGAGAGAGAGAGAGAGAGACATGCTAATTCGAATGCGAATTCGCGAGTATTCGCGCGCGAGCCGGCGCTGTAGTGTTCACACCAGAAGCGCATTTCTCCGCGCCGGTCCATAAGAGAATCCTCTCTCTCTCTCTCTCTATGTCTCTCTCTCTCTCTCTCTCTCTCTCCCTCTCACACACACACACACACACACACACACACACACACACACACACACACACAGCATACATGCGCTCCCAACACCTGCCCTCTGAAGGT
>OMKZ01027284.1:0-20001 GCA_900302535.1 Neoniphon sammara
GTCAACACTTTTAGATTTTTATAAAATTGGAATCTTTTTTTTTTTGTATCTCTTGAAGCACTTTCTAGCATTATTTTGACTAATCCTATACAAATGAAGTTCTTCTTCTTCTTCTTCTTCCTCTTCTTCTTGGTAGTACTAGTAGTAATAGTAGTAGCAGTATTATAATATGGCCAGACATATGAGATTACCACGTCTAGAATTTGCTGTGTGATACTTCAATCTAATTCTAAAGAGTCATTTAAATATGCAGAGTTTCACTCAGACCCCATCAACAATGACCCTGGTAACTCTACACAGCTGTTTCCCTCCATTAACATCTTCTGAAGCTGCAGTCTACAACATCTGTTCAACACACACACATCTCCATCTCCTCCTCCGTGTCTCCCCCTGCCCTCCACCCTCTGCCGAGGGCCCTTCAGCTCCTCCACCATATCACTGAAGTCACCCAGAGAGAAGCTGAAGAAACGATCTGCTAAATGAAATCCTCCACGTCTCCTGGATCCCATTTCAACCCTTCTCCTTAAATTATGAATCACTCTTCTCATCCTGCTGATTGCTCAAGTCATTAACCATACTCTCCAAGGTGAAAGTATTCCACCTGCACTCAAGACTACTCATCCCCCATCTCAAGAAGCCAAGCCCTGGTCCCAGAGGCTTTGTCCCACAGCAGGTCTACCTCCAATTTCCCCTTCCATCCAAAGTCCTAGGTAGGTTCTAGAAAAGATACTTCCTGTCAAGCTGCAAGACGGTGTCAAACTCAGTGACCTCTTTGTGGGGTACCAGTTGACATTTCATTCAGCGGAAAGCACCAAAATGTCTTTACTCAATGTCATGAATGACCTGCAGGTAGCAGCAGACATCCCCCACTTCTCAGCCCCAATTCTTCTGGACCAGAGCGCAGCATTCAACACCCTTGACCATGCCATTCTTCTCCACCTCCACAGCATCATCTCTGGACTCTCTGGCTCCACTATGAGCTTGTTTTGTCCTAACGGTAGACATCAATGTTATCCTCAAAGCCTGGACATCCAGAGCTCACCTGGTCAGCAGTCACATCTAACCATATCCTTTTAACTGTGCATATGCTCTTAGCTGTTTCATCAGCAAGGAAGCATTGGATTTCATTCCATCTATGCTGATAACACTCAGTTGTACATAAACACTGCTCCCTCTGCTGCCTCATCAGTCTCAACTTCTGCTTTGACGAGCAGATGTTGATGTTCTATCCTAAACGGCACACATCAGGTCTAGCATTCACCTATAAGGCATCTCACCTATGCTGGACCACTCCTTTCTCCTCTTCATCTGACAGACTCAGAGAAGCTGGTCCACACTCTTATCTCCTCTAGGCTTGATTAATGAAATGCGTTCGTTATTATTGGAAATTGTTTCTAGAAGCTGCTGATGGGAGCGTGTAAACATCATAAAATCTCTCCCATCCCAGCTCCACTGACTCTCCATCTCATCCAAGACTGAATTCAAAAGTCCTGTCCTGACTTTCCTGTGCATCCACAGAAATTCTCCACCCTAGCTCAAGGAACTTCTCACTCCACAAACCCACAAACCATTCACACCCTCAGGTCAAACAGCATCCTGCTGCTCCAAGCCTCCAGGAGTAAGCTCCGCACCACAGGGGACCGTACTTTGTGTGCCGCTGCACACCGCATGTGGAACAAACTGCTTGACCACCTGAGGGCACCTCAGACTCTGGGCTCTTTTTAAATCCTAAAAATCTTTATGTACAGAGGACTGTTTGCTGTGAAAACATACATAGCCTGCCATTTGTTTGCTTTGCATTTAATTTTCTGTTTTTGTTTCATGCCTGTTATTTATCATTTACAGCAGTCTTTAGAGAAACACGTTATGAATAAAATACATTATTATTAGTAGTAGTGGTAGAAGTAGCAGCAGCAGTGGTAGAAGTGGTGGTTGTTTTTCATATGAAACTATAAAAGTCATGCATGTCATGCATGAAAGGAAAATATAGTATCTTAACTATAAAGATCATAAAAAACAAGACATGAAAATATAAGTACCCTAACCATCCTCCATATCCCAGCATGCAATTTCAATTTTGCTCTCATTTAGACACGTGCAAAGAGAACCTGCTCCTAATACTCGAACATCATCTCGTTAGCACTAGAAATCATGAGGGATGAGGAAAACCGAGTGACTTATATGTCAGATAAAGGAAAGTTAACTGCCCAATATGGAACACAGTGTGAAATAGAATGTCACGTGCATGTGCAATACACTGGTGCACAGCTATTTTTATCTGAATGTTGCCACCCTCTGATGATGTACATCTTGCTACTGGTGAGCTCACCTGGAGCTAGGGTCTTATCTCCCTCTGTTCCGATTTAAAACCACAAAAGTGAGAGTGCTGCCCAGGAGTGCCTCAAAAAAGCATGCAGTTTTGAGTTACGGGTAGGTGGGTAATGGGAACTCTCAGCCTGCAGGTTATATTGGACGCATGAGTTTTCTCATCAAACCAGAGAGGATGGTAATATAGTTGGAACGGACAAACCTCGAAGGGTTGTGGTGATGGTGGGGAATAAGAGGATGGTCATTGGGGTCAGTTAAGGTTAAACATGGTGATGCAAAGACTTGGACAAAACACTATGTCCTATGTGAGCAGTTACTTTCCTTGCATTAAAAAGTTGCACAATACATTTGAAACTCATCATCAGTTATGTCCTTGGTGTCACTGAACAGTAGGATAAGGGTGAGCATGGATAAGTCCTTGGTGCACTGTGAAAACAAGAGTGACTTGACCTGAGAGGCAGGAAGAAGTTCCCAACAGCACTGTGTTGAATGTTGTGTCTTTGTGTGAATTAGCTGTTGTTGTGTCTTTTAAGTTTTTTTTTCCTATTTCCTGTTGAAAGAATAATGTTGCTTGTGGAATATCCAATGCAACGTTTTCTGCATGACAATCTTGAAAAAAAAAAAAAAGTATCCAACAGAAGGCCTGGTAAACAACAGTGTGGGATAACTGTTATTTAGCCATAATATAAATAAGCAGAAGTACATGCATTGCAACAAATAACATGATAACACTTAAAATGGCGTTTGCCACAGCAGCATGTTCATGGCTGAGTATTTTGAGCACAGGTGGTCATTTTTCAGCTTATGTAATAAAAGTTTGAATATTAAATCCCTTTGAAAGTCTGTATCATCCCAGGCTATTTCTTATTTAACCAACAACATTCAGCCTAATGTGGTGAAGAGACTGAGCGAGTGATCTGTAAAAGGATTTCAGAGAAAATCAGCTGCAGCCTCACCAAGTGTATCAGCCAGCCAAGCGTTGATAGCCTTATCACAACACTCCACAGAGAGCTCACAGCCAAACTTTTTACTTTTCAGTGTGGTGCTTCTCTTGTTTTTATGCTCAGTTGAAAAATAGAAAGTGCGTGCGCGTGTGTGTAAGTGAGACCAAGAAACAGAGAAAGCGACAGAGATTCTGTAATGAGTTTCCATGAAACACTCTGGATGTGCGATCATTGTCATGATTTTATGAATTCATCATAAAAGAGTGAGTAAGTGTCACAGCTGAAGGTAATAGAACGGGATGCTGCATTCAAAATGAACAACAGTCGGAGAGATAGAGAGGGGTAAGAGAATGCAGAAAAAGAAGGAAATGGCAGCGGCTCCCGTGAAGATTTGTCTGATAAGAGCGGCTCGGCTGTTGCTGTTCATGTGTGCGCTGTCTTTACCACGAGGAGCAGAGAGATAGAGGTTCACCGGGAGAGAGCCGGCCATGTCTCTAAATAAAACACGACATTGATTTATGAGTGTGAGCCCTCTACGACTGCAGCAGGTCTCCACAATCACCCGCACAAGCACACACACACACACACACACACATACACACACACACAAACCCAAAGCAGTAGAACCCACTGAGTACACTCTCGCACTGTACATCTCAGCAATTCCACTTAACTTGTAAAAAGCACAGCTCAGAGGGCTTTTTTTTTTTTGATTATTCATCCTACAGCTACCTTCATCTCATATTCCAAAATGCTCTTCAGCCTGCATCATCACAATGTAATGAACTTCAAAGTGAAGAAATTATTAAATTAATGAAAACGAATCAGTCTGCGTCTCGGTGTGAACATGAAAGTAATTGGTCTGTTGTGTAAAATGATTGATATTGCGGCATTTCTGTCCCTCTGCAGTGAGGTTTGAATACAGAAGTGGACGCTACGATTCTAGTATGTAACGTCTGTCAAGCTGACAGGAGATAAACATTCAGGGAGCGGCAGTTTCTCACTGCTATGGCAGTTTAAAATGTTTCAAGAATACATGAAAACAAGGTTTCATTTAACTTGTTTAGATGATGTGTCCAAGTTGAAGCATGTGACCAGATGCGTGAATCTGTGGCGTATACAGATTCACACCAATAATGAGCTTTACAGGAATTTATTGGTACATTTTGATACCAAGGTTTTCAATGGACTGTTGTTTGCTGCTGCAGATAGCGTAGGCTGAAAAAAGTCAACAACACAGGTGACGGAACGTAAGAAAACATAATCAGTTTGGCAGTGGAACCTCTTCTGTTTTTCTTTGCTTTTACCTGCAATCTGTTCATAATCTGTGCACATGTCACCGTGGAATAGCACTGACTACAAGGAAAGCAACTCCTTATATAAAGTACTTTGAGATGTATGATGACTGTGTGTAATTTTTATACCCAGCAGGACTTGGAAAAGCTCATTCTACGATCCATTAAATTAACAAAAGACCTTTTAAATGAGGCAAATCAAAGAGCGGGCTACCAATCAATTCAGCTCTGAGAATAGCATCAACTGCCACAAAACAAGCCGGGAGATCCCATGTATAATAAAGAGTGATGGTTCACTCTAAAATGAAGTATTTAGGCAAGCAAAATATAGAAGAATCGCATAGAGCACAAGATACCATGCTGCCGTGCTGTCTTGTCTTCTAATATTTGTAGTATGGATGAACATGGTTGATAGAGGGCATGCCAGTAGGTTTATGCTGATACATTTTTTAGAGGTCAGTGTAATACAAGAAGCAGATTTTGTCCTCAGTGAAACATTTAATAAATTAGAAACTCTGAAGCTTCACTGCTAAAAGTGTGCCACATTAATTACCGTTTACATGTATTCTGATTCCAACAAAGATTTTTTTGAAATATGCAATCTTTTTTCTTTTCTTTTTTTTTTTTTTTTTACATTTGGATCACTCTTTTCACCTGAGACAAATTATCAAAAAATGGGTAATAAGCTTTTGAGACCCCTGCTTAGTGTTTAAAGAAAAGTACTACAAAAAAATGTAGATAGTGGGAAGCACAAAGCAGCCTGAGTTAATAGGCATCCTACAATCAATTCCTGCATTATGGAGAATTAGCCATGGTTATAAGAAGGAGACAAAGCAAGGGGGATCTAGTTCTCTTATGTTCTGAAAGCTGAAACTGAATAACTGTAGTTTAATTTTTAGATTTTCAGCCCCCTCATTTTTTTCTCTCATTCAATGCCATCATCTCACATCGACTTTTTATTTTCTTTTTTGAAAGAGGCTGAATGTATGTATTACCCTTCAGCTGAGCGTGGATGTTTTTTAATGAGAATTATCTCACCATGCTGGGTTTATCACATTTTGTTCAAACTTAACTGCAACTGCACTTTCAAAATGGCATCCATTCATATGTGATATTTCAAAAGCTGCGAAGTATCCAACAAAGGCTGCTATTATCCTGTCTTTTCTCTAGATGGAAAGACTTTGTGGGATTCACAGCACAAAACAATAGGACGGTCTACTGAAAGGTCTGCACAGCTGCGGATGGGCAAAGTGAATAGATTGGAAAAAGTCACTGCCGTTGCCTCTGTACCTGAGCTGACTACTCCTATTGAATTTTATTAAAGCAGGGAAATGCTGTCCTTTTCCCTCCTCTGATCCTTAGAGAAAATTCATGAGGATCAGAGAATATAAAACCAATAGTAGTTTTCTCATAAGTAAAGTGCCATTAAAGGTAAACACAGGAAAGCCCTCCATCTGTGCCTGCAGTCCTCCTTGCTCTTTATTTAAGGTATAATCATGATTTAAGAACAATCATGTGTGTATTGTTTCCACTCAGTCAGTGAGTGGAAATATACGCTGTGAGTGGCCAGCCTCTCTGAGCACAGTGTAGATCACTTCATCAACTGTCTTCAGGTGAAAACAGATGACAATATCTGTAGTAGATATACAGCATGAGAACTGTCTCTAGATTAGTTATTCATGACACAGACTATAAAACAAGTGACCGTGAACAGGCAACAATGTCACCTGACTTTGAAAAAAAAAATGGAGAGACATTCATAAAGACTTCAAAAATAATCAAGTCCCCTATCTGTTGTTTCATAACTTACTACATTTTATTCACAGCCTGTGCCTGAATTCTGGTGAAAACCCTCAAGGCATAAAGAAAGACCAATGCCTTTTCAATATTTTATTTTATGGAGGGTGAAAAATATTACATCTACAGGACAAGAATTTGTTCCTGATAACTGGACAGCTAAGGCAATATTAACCAGTAATAAGTGAGAGGGAGTGCTACAGTACACTGTGCAATATTGGCACTGGCATGCTTCAGTTGGCTGAGTGCCAATACTGCACAGTATAGCACAACCTCGAGTGTATTTATTGTGATTATACCAAAGTTTAAAGGTGCCCACTGTAGTTTTCCTCCCAGCACACTTTTGTTTACATTCAAAATTTCTCAACAAAACAGAGTGTGTGTGCCCTTGATGCTTAATGGACATGTTGAATGCATTTCCCACTATACTTAGGAATATTTTCAAAGTTGCCTCGCTTACATTGGTGTGTGTAATATGATTATTTTGTGATTATTCAGTTTCATGTTTATGCAATATGAGGAAGCCTTTTATACTGCATTCGGTACTCCTTAATTTTCATTTTTTTATGTACTGTAGTTGTGTTACATACCGAAATCCATCTATATTGTGGCAGCTTGTGAACGATGATCATATGAATATATAAGAGGCACAGCAGATGGGTCTTGTATGTTGATGAAACAATATATTCCACAGCAAGTGCAATAGTTAAAGTTTCATGAAAAGGGGTATGATGTCACTCACATGTTAGAATATTGGATCAGACAAGCAAAAGAAACAACTCCTACTGCCAAAAGTGAAGAATCATAAAGTGTCAAAATCAACGAGCTCATCCTACATTATGCAGTCACTTGATTACAGCTCTTGATGGTGCACCAGTAAACACAATATACCACTTAGAGACATTTCCATCAGGCTCAGTGCCTACTCAGAGCCAAACTACAGCAGAATCAGTCATTTGAACACAATTCCTATCCACAGCTCTCTGTTGTCAATCTTGCTGTCACGCAAAGCAGTGGAAATTTATATGAAATGTTCACAGTCTGTTTGTATACTGTCAAAATAAGGAAAATTCAGCGTGTGAGCTTTAGTCATGCAAAGCCCTTTAAAATGAGGAGGAATGGATGTGTTGCTGACACTTAAGTATGACGTTTTAGACTCTGACAAAAAAAACCTGAAGCAAGCACGTGAGTTGGCCAATGATGAGAACCACGTAGAGTCAACTATCAAATTCCAAGCTCATTTCACATTTTTTGTCAGCTGACTCTAAAGGGTGTTCACTTAAATAAAACACTGCCTTAAACTACAACTCAGTTTTGTAAAATGAACCTTCTGTAGCACCATATTATCTTTGCCTGCAATGTATAGTGGGTTTTTGCAACGATTGACGAGTTTTGGCCCCACAGACTTGAACTGAGCTGTAGCAGTGGAAATCGCACTGCACCTCCAGTACAGCGCACTCTGTTGGAGGTGGAAATGTGATCTCCTTTGAACGACATTGCTTGTGACTGCAGTAAAGGAAAACAGACCTTAAAAAAACTGAACCTATCCTTAAAGCTTTCAAAATTAAATTTGTTGAAATACAACTCCATGAAGCCTATTGATGTCTGGCATTAGTAACAGTAACTTACTGGACTCCAGGTAAATGAAGAGTTGAATACTTTACCAGTAATCAAACACTAATGATATGTTTTTTAGCTTTAATACAGGAGATCCTTTACTCGTATATAAAAATGCACTCGTTGCTATCCAGTGCAGCCAACATCATCTCTCTTCACATCTTCTCTCTGCTCTTCTCCCTGGGTCCTGCACCTACTAGTATATGAACAGAGCTCTGAGAGTTCACTGAAGATCACATCTAAAAAGGAAAGCTACTGGTGCATATGCTATCGGGCTGCTCCATGTGTGTGGAGATGGCATTTGAGAAAAGGCGAGCTTGCATGTTAAAGAGAGAGAGAGAGAGAGAGAGAGAGAGAGAGAGATGATGGGGGGCAGACAAGCGACAAAAGTACGCTTGCGTACCGCCCGCCAACAAAGCGCTTTGCGTCTGCCTGCTGCTCCCGGGGTGCTATGGTGGTAAGGGGGTGTTGGGAGGGAGGTGTGACCTGTCAGGGAGTGAGGGGGGCTGGCTGAATGACTTCACATCACCCTTTCAGCTCCAGCAACTTCCCATTTATATTGTAATGCAAATCCAAGGCCTGTCCCAGATGGTGCTTTTCCAGCATCATGGGTGCATAGAAATATGATTATTTATCCCAAGCGCTTCTCAAGTCTTTAACCCGCGCCTCTCTCTCTGCTCCTGCCCCTCCCTCCACTGACAATGGTTTAAGTCTGTGCAGTGTGATGTGTCTTTCCCTAATGATACAGGGGGGAAATAACTGGAAAGCAAATTCGGGCAGAATTCAGCAAGAAACAAGAGAGAACCAAACCCAAGTGCAAAAGTCAAGAAAAGTGTGTGTGCTTGGGTCAGGTAGGTGGTTTCCTTGGCTGAGCATAAGGCAGAGAGGCGTAAGCAGTAACTCTCAAAGCTCAAGTGCTCTTTTAATCACCTCTTTAAGGGGAAACACAACGCACAATCCCATATCAGAGTTAAATGTCACCTCACTGGAAGCATGAGAGAATCTAGCCTGAATAATTCAGCCTTTGTCTTCCTTTGCGGGACACAGAGAATACATTTAGCCTGACACAGTCATCAGCCAGGTCAAAACCTGTTTAACATGTGTCAATACACAAAGAATCGACATTAGACATCTTACAGATTGCACAGTATTAAAATTTTATGAAATAGTAAGACAAAATAAGTAGTTATTAATTTGTTTGACCTTTGGGGCTTCTCTGATAATGCAGAGAAGATCTGACTGAGGTACAGCAGGAGTGGAAGTTATATTAGGCCTAGCTGTGAGCTGTGAATGTGCTGCCTTGGCAAATATTGTTCTATCTTGCCTTGAGTTTTGCAAGTCCATTTTCAGATTGCTTTTCTAGTGTGACAGCACTTTGTAGTCATTGTTGATGGGATCAGCTCGGCGAGGTTATGCACAGTAGCACAGACAGCATAGCTCGAGGTTTATGTGTGTGAGACAGGAGCATCCTGAGGGATTGTGTGCTCTGTAATCAGCTGTGTACTATAAGTCGGTCTGTTATATTGTCAGCATACCTGCGCTTTCATCATAACATCCTTGCCAGATCTGCTGTCTGCCTCAGAAGCGTTTAGATAGCACTTGACACTGCCTACGCAGAGTAATTAAATCACAATCTTGTGTCAGACCAACTCCTCCAACCTCTGTCACCTCATTATATTATAAGTTTTGACAAATGTGTGTGTCTGTAACTTGAGTCGCTTTGACATAGAGTTTGAATGATTCTGCAGAGTAGAGGGTTGTTGAATTATGTGGATTACTATAACATTATGCCTACCAGTTAAACACAGAGTGTCTGCAGGCTGTGCATTAGTGGAGGCCACACCCTGAATTGGGAGCCTTTTTTAATAAAATAAAAGAGAAAAGTCACATTCGAGCCATATGGTTTGACATTTGCCTCTCTCTAACATCACAGCTCAACAACATTATACTTCAATCACAATGCAAAATGCATATGCCATACACCCTGAATAGCCATTGGATAGGCAATTTTCCAAATGTTAGTTGTGGCAAGTATCCAATAGCTGCTGGTGGCAGGGCAGTCTGGTGGTTAGAGACCATATAATGTGGGTTCAAGGCCCCCATGTCGCAAGAATCTGCCCTGTTTAAGTGTCCTTGAACAAGTCACCAAATCCCCACCAGCTCCAGTGGCACTGATCTGTCACTGACCTCTCTTGAGGGAGGTAAGCGGAAAGAAAATTTCCCTACCGGGACCAAT
Organism: Neoniphon sammara; assembly: GCA_900302535.1. Taxonomy (NCBI): domain Eukaryota; kingdom Metazoa; phylum Chordata; class Actinopteri; order Holocentriformes; family Holocentridae; genus Neoniphon; species Neoniphon sammara. The sequence goes on from OMKZ01027284.1 coordinate 10,218, forward strand.
ACAGTATTACATTACTCTAATTATATTTAGGAAGTCCAAGTTTGGTGAAATTCATGAATCATACAAGCCATGTCTTCCTCCGTTTTGAAGCACTTTATATTCAGTGTTTGTTCATGACATGTATGAGTCAGCCACTTAAAAACTTCAGAGAATTACTCAGACCTACAGTACAGTACAGCAAATATCCTGAAACTATAAAGACATAACAGTATCTGTACATCTGCATGCAGCTGGCTTATTTCCATAGTTTATATGCCTTTATTTTTCTAGAGCCTCACAAATAGAACAAATTAAAGGCAATCCAACTTGTAGCAATGTACATGGCTTAATGGAGCTATCCCCTGTAATTGCTCCACTCAGTCAAGCATTCATTAACTGCTAGGGTAGTTGGCTACTCTCTACTTTTTTTATATAAATAAATGCAACAGATTCTCTGCTTTAACAGCTTTCCGCTGAAATTGTCAGTGTTTCCATTTATGACACTTCCTGTCAGCAACACAAATAAAAGAGCAAAAAACCTGTTTGTCGGAAGACCTGATACTCATTTTCACCACGGATCTCTGTCACTCCTTCATCTGGCTATTTTAGCTTCGCATGGGTTTGCAGCTGAGCTCAGAGAGTGAGTAGTAGATATTTATGCTTTCATTGACCCTTGGTTGAATTGCAATCATAGAGCAATCCAAATAGGGTTCAGATCAGTGGATGCAATGCAATATATCTCGCCGTTCCCGAAGAGAGGAAAATGAAGAGCAAGCTGACGGTCACAATAACCTCAACTCTTTGGTGTGTGTTGTGAAGCATTTCATCGGTTCTAAAAGCACAAGCAATCAAACCCATTTCAGCTCCTCCTCAGATACCTGACCACAATACAAATGGCAGAGTAAACCATTGTGGACTGTTTCAATTGAAATCACATAGTTCTGTTGCCGATGAGACTGTTGTTTATTTTCCAATACACTTTCTGTTTTATCAAATGAGATGATGAAAACTTTGATCAAAGTCTTTATTCTCCATTCCTCAATGATAGGGCTATTAGTTGATATTGTATTCCTCGTATCTGCCCTGTTATCATTGCATATAACACTCCATGTCTCCCCATTTACCTGCCCACACAAAAGAGCAGTAGTTGGCCATAAGCCTGGACAGTCCCCATAGTTTCATGTTGTTCACCATCTGCGCTCAAAGCAAAACCTCACTAGGACCATTACAGTCAGGGGCCAATGAAAGAGATGAGGCTGGGAGGTGACTGGGAGGTTAATGCCAATAGCCACTCTCCACTGCAGAGAGAGAGAGAGAGAGAGAGACAGAGAGAGAGAGAGAGATGAAATGGGAAGAAGTTTGTGAAACAGACAAGGGGAGAGAACATACTGTAATAGCAAAACATCCTCAATATTAAGGAGAACAATTGGAATGCAAGCACTAAGTGCAGGAATAGAGTGAAACAGAAGAGAGTAGATTGAGAGTTGAGAGGGACAGCCTGAGGATGGAGAACAGACTCAAAAAGATACCAAGCTAACATTAGTTTCATAATCCATCCCTTTGCTTATTTTTGGGCCATAAAAAACAAAGCTTAATCTATGTGAGCACAAGACCTGCAGCTTTTTGATCACCAATGAGTCTGTTCCCATTATTTTGGCAGGATTGATTACCCACAGTCTCCACAAAGCGAGATCATAGCATAACCATTACGGCACGCTCTCAGCTAGAGGAAGTGCACCATCACCATCTATAGGCCAGAGTGGCAACAGCATCCTCAAGCACGGTAACAACAGCTGCCTTTTTTACAGTGCCTGCTCAGCCGGTAGACACACATTGTGCCCACAAACACTGCTTTCAGAATCAATTACTCACACACCACAGGTCACAGAGCAGTTCATTATTGTTCAATTACCAGTGAATGTTCAATAGCAAGCCCATTACAGGGGAAAAGTTTCAACCCCACTCCCAAGAAAACATGAGAATGAGTATGACATTTTAATGATACCATTAAAGATGTGCAAGAGATGAGTGCAAACAAATATATTGAAGCAGATTAAAATGAGCACGTTAAAATGAAACAACAAGGGGCAAGCGGTTTTGACAACAGTGTAACTAACAACAAAGCTGACTTCTAATTGTATCAACCAACTGTTGGCTACCTCATTACCCCAACTCGCCATTCATCTCACTGGCATCTATAATAGGATTACGACCTCTGTTGATGCCATTTTGCTAACATAATATCAGGGTGCTACAGCATAAATGGAGAAGCTGCAATTTTCCCATTGACTCATACAGGTAGTTAAGCCATGTCTTACCTTGGCTTTACACCTTATTAGGTCACACCTGACACAGCTTTTCACTTCCAAGGTGCTGTCTTTTCCCCTGACAGTTATTTTAGCAGAACCTGCTGGTAAATAGAGTTTACTCTTCTATTTCCGCCTAATTTGGATTTAGTGGGGTTTTTTTCTCTTTCTCTCCAGTTGTGGTAGCTTTCTTTCATCATCATACCAATTCCCCAGATTCTCTGCCTCTTAGTGTCCAACTATAGCACTTGCTCCAGGTTTCGTCACATGAAATTTGACTAGGTAGCTAGGACATAAAAGGGAAGACTGAAATCACAAAAACAGCTCCAAACATTGAAAATGCATTCGTAGCTGATTTAGAGCCAGATGAACTCTTGGACACTTTGACCTTTTACAGAATTTATACAGAGACATCGACAGTGTAACATGGAACCAAATAATTTTTCTTCAAGCTCCACACAATATTCATAGATGGAAAGGTAATAAATACAACCTTCTTTTTATGTGATTTGCACATCATATCTAAGATACAACTGGGTAACTTGACTTTTATGGCAAAGGCCTTTGAACAAAAATGCACTAGGTGACTTGGCATTTTATCCTGTTTTGCCTTGTTTTGCTTTTCCAACCAGATAAGCAGACACACAGAGAGAAAATATCATCTCGGGGTGGCACTGAATATACAGTTCTGAATGATAGTCCTCATCACGCGATCCATTAGTTTCTAATGGAAGCAGTGAAAGTCAAGATGATTGTGCTTTATAAACAAGCCACGAGTGGTCTCCCAAAGTTAGGGAAAGGGTAATGGTTTGAGAGAAGAACAGGGCATCTGCCTATGAGCAGATATGGAGCCAACTGTGTGTTAGACCACCACAAGTCACAAAAACAGCTTAAATATGCATGACATGGACATCTAAACATGCACGCGATAGCAATATGGGGAGATGAATTTCCATTTGTCCTTGAGAAAACCAGCCATTTAGCGTGTGACTGAGCTGCAGTGCCAGGCATGGCTTCACAAAACACCTCCAAGGAATACCATGAACTTTTAATATACATCACATTTAAAAAAATCTCCAGCAGTTCAGCAGTCTGGCAGTTGAGAAAACCATGACACATCATCTGGCTATGTATCATGCTTTCTATCTTGTGGATAGAAACATTGAAGGCATTGCTTACGACAGAAATGAGTCCATAAAATCTTCATGTTTGTAATCAATGACATTAATTATGAGCTCTATGCTTGCACAGTCACCAAAACCTTTGACTGTTCTTTGAGGGAGAAGAACAAGCTTTGGCAGTCAAAAATGATCCATACTTAGCTATCCTAATCTGATGCTGATCCTCTGATGCTGCACAGCGGTATGAACATTGAGTTAAATGAGTCAACCTTAGAGTCAGACAGACATATACCCAAATACACTGGTCTCACTTGAATAGACTCAATAATGTTTGAGCTTTGCTTCACAGCACTCACTATGGGGCAAGGAACATACACACAAAAAAGGTTAGATGGTCAGAGAGACTGATCAGAATGTGAGTCAGATAGTCTCACATAAGTTATGCATTATTGGCTCATGTGTTTTAAATATGCAGCCTGCAGTTAATTGGACTAAATCAATCAAAATTTGTGGTGCAGTATAATCACATATGTTCCTGCACAGTTTGACTTGTAGATGGAAAATAAGCTCATTGGAAATTTCTCAACCCATCCCAAGAATCATTCAAAATAACCCAACTTACTGCAGTTGTACACTAGAGGCATTGCAAATCTACAGCCTTGAATTATACACTATGTACGTGTTATATGCTGTCTGTTTTTATATCAAAAGTTCAGACAATAAATTTATGAGTGAAATAAATGTTAATTCCCCAAAATCACAATGTAACAGTGCCAGTAGTTGGGTGACTGAATGGGCATTTGAGACAACAGGGACACACCCACAGCTGAGATTTGCATGATGCAATGTTTATTTTAGTCATCTAATCTAGTCACAAATCTTTTAGCCTTCAATTTGTTGCACTCTGGAAAACAACAGTGAGACTCCTAGATAACCAAGATGTCTTATTAGTTTACCTGAGAATGCTGAGAAACATGGAAACCATGGTATAACAGCCTGTCATTACACAGGGGCAATAAGAGGGCCTGTTTTGTTATGATGACTACAACAATTTGTTATTGCTTTGCATTTGGTGTCAATCTGGAAACTAAGCTACAAAAGTTAAAGAAACAAAAGTCATTCCCGAATCACCATAATTGGGTACATTCTTCTGTTCTGTCTTTTATCTCTGTTGTTATGCAATATTCAGGACGCATTTGATGATCAGGGTGTGTTGTGGAAAGCTAAGTTTTGATAGAGCTGCAATGTGATTTCCACATTAGTGTGAACACTGTGCTCTTTTCTGAGGGCTGCTATTAGCTGCTATTGTTGCAGTGAAGAGAAGAGTGACAGATCAACCTCATGATAAAGCTGTTATCAGAGCTGTTAATGCAGTCATTATGCAAAAATGATAATGGCTTTTTTTAATCATACTAGATGTAATTCAAATGTCTTTATTTATTAGGAGTTTGCCTTTTAAAATCTTGTACATTAAACAGTCAAATAATGTGTATATAAACAGTTATAGTTTAGTGTACTGTTAAAAAAATGTGACATGAATATATTAGAAGGCTGAAAGCCATAAATCAAGCAGCAACGATGGTGTCAAAATGTTGAATTATTTCTGAGAACACTGCATGTTTGATCATGCCTTTGTATCATCAATAAAGGAATATTTCCTTCTTGAAATGCTCCCCGTAGACAGTGGTCTCAGAATGAAAAATAAGAGAGAAAGAGCAACAAGAGAAAGTTGGCTGGCAAGCGCTCGCTCCCCTAGCGTCTCTTCCACCACACAGCCAAGATGGCCATATTGTGTCTCTAAACAAATCGAATGGTTGGCACTGTGACAAGCCAGCCTCTGTGGTGTACAGAGGCACCGAGTCAGCACGACTGTGCTCCTTCATTCTCAGGTCACCACATGCAGCAGCCAGCAGGGAGCCTCAGTCATGTTTACTCTACTGCTGGATGGCAACTGTGTCATTGGTCTTTTGGCTGCGAGGCAGAAAAATATAGCGAGAAAAAAAAAGCAGCACATATGCTGAGCATTGATTGTTTTGAGCTATAGCATAATATTAAAACTTTTCAAACTAACTGCAGTTGATCTTTCCTTTGCAATCTGTTTTATACATTGTGACCAAGAGTTTTTACTAAGCCGAGGCAGATTCTTGTTTATGTGACATGCTATGTAGCTCTAGAGAATGCATATAACTCACATACCAGAAGGTTTTAGAAACCAGAAGGTTTTGGACTGCTACATAGAAAACCCATTTGTATAGTCTTGGGTACGTGCTTCATAACACACTCTCTCACAAACAAACACTTACTATTTTTACCCTTCACTTACATTCATTCACAAAATGGTCTCTCAAGTGTTGAATTTTCACAGTGCCCTGCTCTTCTAGGGACATTTAGATTTCAAAGCTGTGTAAAAGCAACAACAAACAAAACTAAAAAAAAAACAAAAACAGCATTTACACATACCCTACAGTAAGTACACACATGCAGACATCCACACAAAACTACATTCGCACAAATAAGCGGTGTTTTGAAGCTGCTTGCCGACCACCATCAGATCAACAGTAAGGTCCAGAAATCTTTCTTTTTTTTCATGGGAACAGAGATGGCTTCTCACTCTGGGGTGATAAATGTCTATTTTTTATGACAACGGTGTAAAGGAAGAGTCATTGTGGCACAAACCCACACACAAAAATACGTATGCGTGCACGCGCGCACACACACACACAGAATTGACAGCCTCACGTACATTACTGACTTCCCCACAACAGCCCTTTACAGGCAAATAAAGGGTATTAGTGTAAGGGCTTTAAAACCTGTCACACCTCCAGTTATGTGTGTCAGATAGTCAAAGCTCCGAAAGAAAACTGTCCAATAGGGGATAAAAGAATCGATAAAGGAAAAAGAGAAGGTGAAAATGGAGTGAGATTAGCCATGTAGTGTTGTGCACTCACTGGAATGCTAACAGGCAAATTGCTTAGAGACCCACATGAGGCGCAAGGATGGGGAGTGGCAGCAGTAGTATACATAAACACACACGCACGCACGCACGCATACACACACACACACACACACACACACACACACACACAGACACACACAGATAGACAGATAGACAGATAGATAGATAGATAGACATGTGTGTAGCCAAGCATGTTTCAAAAGGCTTTATATACAATACAATTTTACATAACTATATATTATATACCATACCATATATATCATATGCATATTATATATACACATCATAAACTACATCATATACATTTGCATATGTACATACAGATATCTATGCTGGACAACTTAGATGTTGGATTCCAATTTTGTGCTGAAGCAATGTGAGTCATCAGTACAGTATCATTTGTTAGCCACCAAGCTGTCTGTTGCTTTGCACTGCATCCTCTAGACAAAAAATATTATTTAGACTGCGACAGAGCAGGAATGGGTACTGGCTAAAAAAAAAAAACCCCACTTGTCATCCTTAGTCATCTAATTCCATTTCACACATGCATCAGTTGTATCTGTATCACCTCACCCTCATTTAAAAGCATCAATGACTTTCCTGCAGAGAATAATAGCAGTGTTTGATTCGACAGTGTGAATATGATCATTTTGTCCTTTTTTTTCTGCTGTGTATCAGTGTGGGATTTATTTGCTCACATCTCTATTTAAAGTAAGTGTTTAATTATTGTGTTGTTTCAGCTGAACTACAGCTTGCTATGTCAACATGACATTTCTACTGAGATGAATGCTGAAAGATTCTGCATATTAAAATATTGCTACTGGTATTGGCCTATTTTGTAATCAAAAATATGTCATCTTTCACCATCAAAGTCTTCTTCACATCCGGAACAGTTGTGTCAGTAGTTCCTCACCTTTGTTTCATAGGATCATGAAGAGGATTAAGAAAAAGGAGGAAAAGGAACGGGGGGTCATGGTGGCAGATCATGTTTCCAATGAGGCGAAGGCAGCGAAGGCTTTAAGAAGTTTTCTGACAGACATGGTTGGGTAGCCTTGACCTCAAGGAGCCAATGAAGCTCTTGTCCCAAAATGCCGTCGTTCACACTGGTTAGATATGACAGGTATGATTGCACACAGGGCTAAAACTGCATACACACACGTAGTGTATTACTGCCCCCCAGTGGTGAATAAGACTGTGGACACAACAACAGAATGATGCATGACTAATGCATGTTTGATCATCAAAGAACATCTTCCATTCTCTTCCCAAAACTCACTCTTTGTTTTAGTGTCACAATGTAATTTCTTGAATTTCAAGCTGTAGGGGTAGCCTCTAGGAGATGTAGAGCATTTTCCATGGCCCATGATCTAAAGCACAAAAAACATAGTGGCCTTGGGGCATGGCTCGTTCTCCAGCATCACTGCCATTTCTCACAATAAGAAAGATATAAAAGGAATTTGTTGAATGATGGCAATGAAGATAAAGCTTTTCAGGCATGTTTTCTTGCAGTTGATGGCTGCTAAATGGAATAAACCCTTACAATGGAATAGCAGCCAGATTGACCCATTATCTGTGTCATACAAGATGCCTTTTGGCAAGAGTGTGAGTCTCATCTCAAGACGCATACTATATACATGGGGAAAACATACACACACACAAAGCAGAGAGACACCTATTGTATGGCAACTTATACCCGTTTACTATCTTGCACAAAAAAGCAATATCAAAATTTTGTTACAGCACAATCTCTACCATAGATTTTTAACTGTTTTAGCTGTCTTAATCTGTTTTGAGGTGATCCATTTTAACAGGAGATGCAGCGCCTTGCATTGATCTATGTCACTGTGGCACTAGCTAAACACCGCGCAACAGTGTGATCCATGAACCAGATAGAAAAAGAAAGATATTAAATGGCTCAATAAGATGAGGGGATACGTCTATCATCATGGGGCCCTGGGATGACTTTCCATTAATGGATCAGGGAAGAAAGATCAGAGGGTTGCTCTCTCTGTATTGGTCCTGTTCCACCAGGCGAAGACAAACTCTCTGTTTTAAATCCAATCGAAAATGTTCAATGGATAACATAAAAAAAAACTATGTTCTGAGCCAAAATGTAAAATAGAGCTGTATTTTACTTTAATGCTATCTTTCTGAAGATAAGTACAGAATACTTGAATACTTTTTAGGAGGATGAGTAAATCTTTAGAATATTTCATCTTCTTTGTAATTTCTTCCCCATTATTCCTATATTCATATATTGTTTAATATCACACAGTATTTCACCAGAGGTAGGAATTTATTTTATTTTATTTTATTTAGCCCACAATTTTCCATCCATATAATATTTAGTCTGTTTGGGCTCTATGCCAAGAAGTCTGGGCATCCCTGCTGTAATCAATCAATGTAAAATGAAATGTGTCCTGGTTTTGTGCCAATAGATTTCTTGTACCATTCAGGCAATATGTTTGATAACTGGTTCCCAGAAAATTAAAATCTGAATCAATGCATTCAGTAGGAACAATATAATTTGGTTTATAAATGATAGCTACAAATGTTGATTTGACATATATTGATTATCTAATCAAGTTATAGGAACAAAGCCATGCAATGAGAAAAGGCCCTGTGAATAACATGAAACAGATGTGCACTGAGAGAAGTGCAGTGTTTCCCCTATATGTATTCAGCAGCGGCGCACCGCCACTGCTGAATGATGAGCGCCGCTGCTAAAATTTCACATTGTACATAATAATCACGAGGAACGCAAACCACTTGCCCTTTCTCCGCTGCGCAGCTGACTGGAGCTAGAAGTAAGCAGATGAAACAAACGGGAGCCCCCTCACACACACAGACACACACACCAATTAGTGATGCGCGGATCGGCTCCCGACGTCATCCGAATCCGCATGTAAGCATAAACCATCCACCTGCCACCCACCTGAATGAATTATTTCTCCGCTATAGAGACCCGCACCCGCATGGAACTGTATTTCACTCCACTTATAGGCTATGCTGCAGGTTCATACAGTTTCACTGTATGTGTGTGTGACCTTTTTTGGATGCGTAGAAATCATCGAAGATACACCGATGAGGCATCGTGCGTAAATGCGCACAGCGCCTCTCTTAATGTGGATATCATTTCTGCTGCAGGGGGATCTGCAAGACAGTATTTTATAACCCCAATAGTCAACAGCACCCCTGTCAAAGCTCCCGTTTTCCCGGGTTCCTCCCGTATTTTAAGGCCATTTCCCGGCGCACTCCCGTTTTACTGGTCACAGTTTTACTGGTACAGTCATTTTCTGTGTTAAAGCATTTCGTATTTTTTTTTTTTTTTACATTTATTACAACTACAGCTATCTGGGCCTCCAGAGCCCTTCTGGTGTCCAAAGCTCATGGTAAATTAACATGCACTTGATTACATGAAT
>OMKZ01027287.1:11595-23791 GCA_900302535.1 Neoniphon sammara
ACCTCCAGGTTTGCACAGACACCCACCCACATTGCTGCATTTGGGGGCCACCCTGAGTGCTTGTTATGGCTACTTCAAGCTGGTGCAGATATCAACAGACAGGTGCGACATCATATGCATGCTAAATTAAAAAGGCAACCATCAAACACTTAAAGTTGCCAAAGAGATTAAGTGTACAGGAACTTGCCTTAGTGACATTGTTGGCAAGGCACATTGACACCATACAGTTTAACATAGCTGAAACTGGCACAGCAACCATAGTACCTTACACATGGTCACTACCTCCATTTAAAAAAACAAACAAAAAAAAAAAACATGGATCTATACAGACAGACACACACACACACACACACACACACACACACCTGAGTGACAAAGGCAGAGGAGCAACCATGAGAGATTGAGCTCAGACTGATCTTATCAGGAAGGGATCATCCTAACTTAGGGTCACAACCCCTGCAGTGTACTCTTTAGACTGACTGCTCCACCTGACCCAGGCTATATTTAGATTATGTGTATCTTAACAGTTTTTTTAGATTTGGTCTGTTCTCACTCTGCTGTGTTTGGCTCTGTATGTCTCTTTGTGTATTTTCATGCACAGACTTCAGCACTAGACTATATTTTATGCTCCACTGCACTGCTGAGAGAAATCAGATTAGTAGGTCACGGTTACATAATGTGTCTTCGTCATGAAACACATCACTGATATTTAGTTCTACTAATGTTCTTTGAATATTCTGAGCATATGTTAGGGAAAAAAATCAGTCATGGAAAATGTTAGTTTCTGACACCCTCCTCCTCCTCTTGGCTTGGATTCCCAATATTTTAGCTGTTGTTGGACAGAGGAAAGTGCAGCTTTTAAGCATGACCTACATTTACAGTGTGGTTAGAGGAGCGAGTTGGTTGGAAATCTTTCTGCCCTGACAGCCTTCTCGCTGTATTGTTTTTCTTTCCTCCGCCCTCTTACTAATGTGTAAGTGTAAATCTGTGTGGGTGTTGAAGTATGGTTGAAAAGTTCAGACTCTGCCCTGCAGAGACACACCCTGCTGTCTCCTTGTAATCTGGTTTTAACCTCGGAAATGTTAAGGGAGGGACTAGGGGAGGGTAAATATGATAAATACTTGGTCATATATTCAGTGATGGAAACAATTTCTAAGACCACTTCTCATGTTTGTGTTTTGGCTCATGCTACTGTTCTGCACAAGACTGTCATTTTTTCATAATTGTGGTCTCTTCGTTTCTCAGGACTATGTGGGCGAGGCGCCCATCCACAAGGCTGCTCGTGCGGGCAGTCTGGAGTGTATCAACACTCTCTTGATTCAGGGAGCGAAAGCTGAGTAAGTCGTGTCAGATCGCTCCTGTGTCCTTTTTATCCTTTCCCTCTGTACTATCCAACATTTCACTTACACCTTTACAAGGGATCGCCACCAAAACCCAAATTAGAGCAGTGATGAGTTTAACTGCTAGATATTCTTTTGCAGTTTATGTAATGTTACAGACAGTTAAGATTAATCAGAGGATCTGGGGATACAATCAGTTTAACTGTCAGGGTTTAAACATTACATTTGCCAAACATATTTATAAGTCATGCAGAAGTTAAGAATTTTCATTTGTGTAATTTGCAATAGCTAGAAGCAGTTACCAAATACATGCTAATTGTTGTATAATGTAATATGGCTGTACTCGTATTCACCCAAGGTGAAATGGAGATGACCCAGAAGGATCGTTAAACGAAGCTTCTGTATGAAAGCCTAACATAAGAGAACACCGTGTTGCCCTGCAACTGTGCATTCAGTCAAAAAAGATTTAAATCTTTCCCAGCAGGATGTAGATAATCATGGTGTCGCAACTGGTTAATCAGCAAGGAGATTTTATTCAGAAGGTGGATTGCTAGGTAACTAACAACGGTGTGTGATGCAAATGTCCCCATATAATTCTCACACTGTTACAAAACAAAAGAACTAGGTTGATCGTGTTCATGTCGGGTTCAGCTTGGGCTCCAAACAGTCAGATCATGAGGTGCACTTGTCAGGAATGATTAGCAGTTTTGGTGGGGCTCCCTTGAAAATGTGATACATCTTGATAAATCCTTGAAATTGTTGTTTAATGTTGCAACAATTCACATTAAGTTGCCCTCTGTGTGTAATATTACTATTAAAACATTAATTTGGCTATTTTTTCATATAGAATCGGGGTGTTTTACACTGAAACTGAAATGGGAACTGATGTGATTTGAGGAAGAACTGAATTGTTATTAATAATCTGCAAATAAGTAGCTCATCAAAGTGGCTTGGAACTTAACTAGTAAAATGCTTCAAATCCAGTGTAATTATTACACATACATGAGAACAACTTAATGTAAAGGTTGATAAACTGTTTTTTTTAAGCTTAGTAGGCCATATTGCATGATCTTTGTTGAATCTAGAGTGTGTTTTTCTTTGTTAACCTTTTGTTTTGTTAGTGTCTTACACACAGCTGGATCCGATGACCAAATGCACGTTCTCTCCTTTTCTGAAGCTGTTTCTCTGGTCATTATGAAGAGGTTACATTCTGTTGCATAGAATGAAAATGCATAAATCAAAATTGGATGCACTGCTGTTAGTGTAGTCCTTAACATAAACTAAGCAAGGAATGCTGAGACTGAAATACTGAATGAGATAAAGAAGAATGTTTGTTGGTAAGCTATATCAAATGAATTCAACCATCCCAGGCTGTCCATTTCCTAGAACATCACAAGGCTCCAGCAGAGCCTAGTGAGGTTCTAGGAAATGGATAAATGATTGACTTCTGTTGTTATATACAGACACACCTTAGGAGTTGGCAGCCGTTTGAGCCTTGGCAGGATTATTCCTTTTAAAGAATACATTTTGCTATTGTTTGAGTGTCTGTGAAGCATGAATAAGTGGATAAGGAGACACGACCCATCAGTCCTGTTTCTTGAATTTGAGTGAGTCTTGATGGTTTAGAATCTGAAAAGCTCACTTGCTTACATTGAGGTAATTAATGCATGTCTAACACATCCAAGACTTGAGGGTCAGAGTAGTGCAAAACTTTGCTGGTCTATTACTCATGTCACTTTAAAATTATTGTAAATAAATTAACTTTATCAATATTTTACTCTGCTAATAGTAACTTCAATACAGCATAGTTCATATAAGTCCCAAAGGTGATGTGAGACAGTCAACTCAACAAACTATTTACAATTAAATAAATTGCCAAAATTATTACACACTTAATATACTGACTGCCAGAACCATACTCTACACACAAATAGGCCAGTGTTTGTTGTAGTTAATTGATAGTCAACCTCATTGCAGTCTGAGAAATCAGTCTTTTGAGTGGCTAGAATAACAAGGTGCCATGAAACTTGTCAGTGAAGAAAATTATATATCTGTGCCCAGTAATTGCAACAAATATTGTTTAATTCTGGGAGGTTGCTATTATTAAAAATAACACCACTCTGACAAGGGTTTATGCATGTTTATTTTAAAATCACCTTTCCCTCTCAGTTTTTCCTAAGTGCTTGTAAAGGCAACTGGACTTGTTGGAGGTTCTAGAAGACGTTTCGCCTCTCATCCAAAAGGCTTCTTCAGTTCAGGGAACTTTGCCTTTACAAGCACTTAGAAGTACAATGACCTGGATGAATGAGAATTTTCACAGACATATTTTCCCTCTCAGTTAAACTGTCGATGTTTAATTTGCAGTTTCATCTCTGGAACAAGTTGTATGCCTTTTCATTTTGACACCATAAATGCCCAGAGATCAGAAACTCCCAGGGAGTTGACATTATGTGTTAAGTTAGTACTTTATCCTTATTTATCATTTTGTTAACAGTCTTTTCAGTGATGGAAATAGTCATGATTTGGTGTAACAAGCCGTCTGCCAAATGCCATCAGTGAGAATGTTTACACTTTGGCATGCCATAGTCAAATCTTGGCAGTTACTTCTATTCATGAGGCACTCATTACGGTATAGAGGAAAAGGCTTTGTACTGACAGTTTTATTAAGTGAAAAACACCTCAGCAGTGTTAGTACTCTTCAGTAAAACTGAAAGTGGCTGCTGGCAGCAACATAACTCATTGACTTTGAGCTACCAGTTCCCTTTTGGTTTCAACGAAGAATGCCAACAGTGCTTTACAAGCCTTTTGAATCTTTTCCTCATAGTGTGACAAGTGCTTGGTGAAGAAGAATAAAACTAAAATGTCAGGGTATTCATTTGAGCAATTGAAAGTGAATATGCAAGAATATTGTCCCTGAAGTCTGGGACAGTCTTGATTAGAATGTAAATCCAAGTAATGTGGTTTATACTGTTAATATTTAACTTTCCATGGCAGTTGAAACCCCTGGTTGCATTGACTGTTTTTATCAAATTAAATTCAGTGCCTCAGTCCTGGTTAAAATCATGTAATGTGCATTTGGTCATCGGCTGCTGAGTAATGTTGATAAGCAATGAAAATGATATGAATTTTTCCCCTGCAGATCTGAAAGAATGTATTTTATTTATTATGTTATTTCTTTTAACTTATGACCCAGAAATATAGAGGTGCACAGCTGGGAGGGAAACTTAAGGCACAGTAGGTGGGGAAGAGGCTCATGACATTAAACATTTTAAGTTTCAACTCAATTTCCAAGAGCAATTAGTGAACATTGGCATCTAAAAATAAGTCTTCAGTTGTTACCAACAGATTCCGCCTGATTAAATGTTATTTTTTTTCAAAAATATTGTCTCTTACTGATAACATTTATGCCTTTATTTGCAAATTTAAAAGGGGATAGCAAATGTCAAATATCTGAAAACAAATCACTTCTGTGCTGTTTGGTAACTTTCAGCCCTTAACATAATTTGAGTTAAAGATTAGACACATTTAGGTGGTGAGGGAAAATATCCAGTGAATTAATCCTGCTTGTGGATTGAAGTATTTTCTCATTAGAGGTAGGTACATTATGTTAGTCAATCCTTTGTCTTGTTAACCCTTGGAGGCATCAAACAGTGCTGTGGAATATTGTTAGGTAAATCTTGACAAAATTGATATAATCTGAGGTTACTTAATTTGTCCCATACTTACCTTCATTCATTCCTAAAACAGATATCTCTTATAATCAAATGTTAACAGCACAAATGCACACAAATTTACACAAAAATGTATGTAAAATTTATTTATGAAAAACTACCAGTCTTTTCCTCAAAACTAGGGGTAATAAATTGCAGTATTGAAATAATAATCTTTATTCCATGCTAGAGATGGGTCTTTCACGTTTTGATTTGGAACAAAGTAGCTGATGTCAACAAATAATTTCAGAGTGAAAGTTATCACTCAGCAGTTATTATAACATTTAATGCTTGCAAGTTTACCTAATTCCCTCCTCTTTAATCTTGAAAAATTTGTCAGGTATTGACACCACATATGGATATGGCAATGTCCTTCATCACCATAAATAGACAAATATAAAAATGGGCTAGCTTGTTTTCTTAATACCATAAATGATAGATAATTTCATATATTACAATATTTTTAACTAGGAATAAAAATATAAACCATGCTGTATCCCCTCTTTGATTTATCATAACCCAGTATCATAATCCAGTAATTGCTTTAAAATCCAGGGAAACCAACAATGCATTTGATAATAAATTGTTCCTCAGTTGTTTCAGCAATACATAATTTCATCCCGGTTGTCCAGTGATTCAGTACTTATTTGCACTTCATGCAAATGTTGCACAAATAATTTACAGCCTCTTTATAAGTCAAATTGTAGCAAACTTAAATGTCTCAAACTAGTAGGGTTTCATCTTAAATTCCAGCTTTTGCCATTCCAGCAGCTGTATTTCAGGCATATTGTTCTACATCCTCCACAACAATATTGCTCAAGAAATGATAGTGTACGCGAATACTGCTTTTATTTTATGCTTTACTCCTGCAGTTTCCTCCTGTTCTACTGCGTGAAGGAGAGTCTTTCCTTAATTCCAGGGTCAAACTTTGATCTGGTTTCATGTTGCCCTATGTCTTACCTCCAAGACTTTTTATTTGACTGACCATGCTTGCAGTATCTCACTGCCTTGGTCCTCAGAAGACATTTAGATTAACGCTTAACTGAAGCCTCTTTAAAATATTGACCCAATATGTGGACTCTGAATTCCTCTTTTTCTTGCGTTCTCTAATCATAGCTGATCAGTAAAGGCCCAATTCAGACTGTAATGTCATATCGGTCTTGCGTGGATTGAGATATATGCGTTTCAGCTGTTGCTACGCAGACTTGGACTTTTTGATAAACTCACTGAGTCCTTGTACGTGTGCAATCAAAACCTTGGTTTCTTTGTCCTTTCCACTTACATAGTGGATAATCAGGTCTTTGACTTCTCTCCTTTTCAAGCCTTTCTGCTGAGGCATTGCCTTTTAATACTGTGCAGACTTTATTCAGTTTCTGACAGCCGCACACAAATAATTAATTTGCAGTATATCCACAAAATATTAATTGGATATTAATTGGAATCTGAAGTGATTTTGGCAGTTACAATTGTGAAATAACACAGTGGAATCTGTCTTTGTGCATCTTTGCACAAATATGGCCGATAGATTCTTTCATTCATCTGCTCGTTGCAATTAAGAATTGTACCAGGCAGCAAGAGACAGAGGCCTCAGATATTTCCACTTGATCCTTGGATACCCTGTCTTGCTGACACAACCACTGTCACTAGGATGGAAAAGGGCTCATGCTACCTTGAGTAATGAAGAAGGGATGTTGACTCTGCAGTCTGACACTGCAAGCTAAGAAGCACTACTTCATTTAATTAACTTCTTGGTGACCTTCATGTGCCCTCTTAGCACCATCTGCTTTGATGACCCCTTAAATCTCAAGTACATAAAAACAGGATGCTTCTTGTTTGCTTAAATACATTTGTTCAGAGACCACTGAACCGCATTGGGCAGTCTCACTTCAGTTTTTGTGACTCACCAATTCATGTCCCATTTGATTTCTCTGGCATTTTTTAGAAAGGAGATTTATTGTTTTGCATTATGAGACAATGGGAGCATCAGACAGGAACGCGGCATACACATGGCTTGAAAGTCAGAATTTGCATATCATAATGTGAAGGTGGATATGCCTTTACACACTCGTTGCCGCAAGTGCAGATCTTGCATGCCACGTATCCCCATGCATAACTCCAGGGATGGAATAAAAGAAAAAGAAAGACTAAACCTGCTTGAAGAAGCTCAGGTCAAGGTCTGAACGGGCCGTGAATGAACTGAGTATTTTTCCAGCAATGTTGGGTGTGGACAGATGAAGATAACGGATCCCAGTTAATATTTTAAGGCGGGTGTCTTCCCTTTCATGGAGGAGGATTATGAAAAAGGGGCCTACTTACACTCAAATGATACTAGTCTTGTTTGCTAACAGCCCTCCCCTTCTCACGTCATGATCAACTGGTGGGCGTTTAGTTTGCTCAGTGAAGAAAATCGTGTCCCTTTTCACTTTCCATTTCTTGACAGCATTCTTTGCCCAAGAAGACATTTTTCTTAGTTTGAGTAGGCAATTCTTTTTTACGAAAAGAACACACTTCTTTCTGTCGCTATCTTTCACTTCATGGAATTTCAGATCAAACCTTACAGTTCTTTCAATTTTAAGTCCACTTAATTCTAAATACTAAAAACAAACTTAGTCATTAAATAAAACATTAAAGAAACAGACTGCATTATCCACTCTGAATAACTCCTAAATAAGATAAAAACAAAATATTTTATCTTTTTTTTTTCATATTTGTCATGAGCCTCAAAAGTTTTAAGGTTGTCCATTAGTAAATTAGGAACAAGTAGGAGTAGAGCGTAGAGGCTGCCGCTGGATAGGGTAGAGCCAAGAGAAAAGCTTTAGAGCAGCTTAGTAAGTTGGGTTAGATTTGCATAGCAACATTAGCCAAGCTTTTAACTGTATAATGCAACTATCATCCTGTTGAAATGATTATTCACTGTCATTTTATTGTACAAAATATTTCACCTTATACAAAGAACTGTTTTTATTTTGTTTGTCACAGCATTAACCCTATATAATGATTATCATACAGTCTGTTTTGACATCTAATCTTTGTCACCTTTTCCTTTATGAAAGTGACAATAAGTTTAAAAAAAAGTTTTCTGTACTGTTAACAGAAACAGAACCATACGTCTTAATGTTTTGCAGCCATTGAATTGGAAATGACTTGGTTTTTTCAAGTAATCCTAGAAAGGGGGAGAATAGACACTGCTGAGTCTGCCCCGTTCCCTGGGATAGCCGCACTGTTGTGGCATTGAGTGTTCTCACTATCGCTTCCTATCTACACACTGGCAAACTGTTGAGGTATTTCTTGCGGTGATTGGTTTTAATGCTAGGACTTTATGAAAACAAAACTAAAAAAGATTTAGACCTGCATGCTTTGCTTATTATCCATGACTGTTCCTGTATCTAGTTTTTCTGTTTTGTTTTGTTTTGTTTTTTTATTACTTTTGTTTGTTTTTGATTTTATGAACTAACCATAGGAGCCCCTTATGTGGACAGGTTTAATCATGTGAGTCCCATGTCAACATGTAGCATGATAATAGGTTGCCTCTGGAAGGTTAGAAGATAGTGAGAGAAGATACTTATTGTGTACATAGGACGGAAAAGCAAAGCATACCAGGCATTTACAAAGAATTAACGCTTCCTTTTTAATTTCCAAACCAAACTTGGGTTAGTCAGTATACCCACTCATCCATTTTGTTGGATTAGTGCATAGATGTGAGGTCTCACCAAAGGAATAATTGTTTGGGATTTTAGGATATTGTGAAGCAGTGCTAATTCTGATCATAGGGTTGCCTTTTCATTCCTGAAGATGCAAGGAAGCTATGGAAAAAAAATCAGAAATAGAAGTGAAGCTACAAATTGAAATGGTCAGAATATAGCCAATATAGAAAGTTCGGGTTCTACTAAAATAAAAAATGTTTAGATGGAAAAGAGTCTTATTGGGAAAATGTATAAATAGATGTTTCAAATATGCAGGACTAGTTAGTTTTTTCTTGGTAAATATTGCCTATTTTCCCAAAATTACATATGTATTGTCTTGAGCCATTTGGGTGACAATTCTCTAAAAATGTTATGCAAGATTCCACATAGCACTGGAAGAGTTTGAATGTCATGTTTTGATGATTGAACTCAAAGTCAGCTGCAGCCAACAAGCAGATGATTTTGCATACCAAAGTGACAAATCTGTGTATTTTCTATGTATCAGTTATTTCAAGTGGTTCAAAAACAAGGAAACTCACAGACACTTTTATAAACTGCTTGTGTCACGCCCAGTTTTGGTTTCATGTATCAGATGGTCCAGCTGATCTATTTATGAACGTTACAGAACAAATACTGTTGTGATGCAAGTTAAAACCATCCTCGTTTTTTTGCTCTTAGTTTAATAGACAGAGCGGGACTGTACAAGGTTTTATGATCACTGAATTGTCAGCAATGACATTTTATTACCCCCCAAAAAGGATGGTTGGGCAGTCCATTTATCTTCAGTATTTATTTCTTCAGATAGCTGGAAAGCAGAGACACAGGGGAGTTTAGGAGGATTTGATCCTTGGCCATCAGCAGCAACTTGGCCACTTGACTACCCCTGGACATCAAAGATGACACAGTTGACTCGGTTTGTTTAGCATAGAAGGAGTGACTGTTAATTTGTCAGCACCCAGTAATCACTGAAAAGAGAAAGCAAAGCAATTAATCTTTCCTTTGCTTAGGGTGCTGCTTTTACTCATTTACATTGGTTTTTATTTGTTCTTATACCTCTTGGCTCAGGGAACTATTCCAATTCCAACGGGGGATTTTGTTTTTGGAACACTTCATTCCTGAATTAACTGAAACAAAGCCGCTACCAACATTTGAACAGCACAATTTATATTCCTTAGAGTGAGACTGGTCCATCTACCTTTCCACAAAATGGTTTTCGGTTTAAACACTTTACTCATCAGATATTTTCAAAAGAGTTATCTAATTGGAAGCGTTAATTTGAAGGGGACGGGTAATGTGTATGCAAGTTAATGTGTGATTTTTTGATTTTGATTATTCAGAAAATGTTTTTTCATGTGTACTAGTTCTGTCCTTTTTGCACACCTGTTTAGATAAGGATTCAGAGAGAGAACAGTGTCTAAACAACATGAATGAGCAAACAGTCACCATGTACTTCAATTGTTGTTTAATACCAATGTATGGAAGACAGTGTCACTTGGTTTTAGTAGCTTAACACTAAATTATTTAGCATGATACCTAGAGTTTATAGTAAAGCACTGGACAAGTATGCCATATTTTCACTAGAAATGGATTTAAGATTACCTATTCCCTGCTGCATTTCTGTCTATATAAGATGGCCTGCTTAAGGAGAAGTATTCATTTTCCCCTCCCCACTTCCAGTTGTAGGTGCTAGCAGAGGCACGTGGGCCAGAAGCCCCAGTTCATTCACAAAGACTTACTTGTTTCCCCTGAAACACATTTTGCAACTCAGCGCAATGACATTTAGCCTCAGAACAAGTGCAGTAGTGTTTTCTGATTGGCCTTTAAAAATATGATCTGTTTGGCATCCCAGCAATCAAGCTGAAAGGCATTTGTTGGTTAGTGGGCCATTTTGTAGGTTCTTCTGAAGCGTTGGTTAACAAACATTTTTTTCTGGACATTAGTTTCATAGTAGCAGGAGACAAATTTATCATTCATATTTGGCAACCTGAATGACATGATGGCAGTGAGCTGCTTTAGGCCAGATGTACCAGTATGTAAGTTTTTTGAATTATTTAGATCATTTTTTTCTGGTAAAACTGGTATATTCATGGTAAGACTACTTGTCCTTTGCGCTGTTAATATACCAGTGAAATTGCTTCCATACTGACTACTAAGTGCAATATCATATATATGTCTAAAAATGACAAAACTTTAGACTACCCCCTTTGTGTAAAGAGAGGAAGATTCCCACTTACAGCATTGTTTGCTCATTCATAAACCCACACAGAAAATCACAAGATTCCTGCTGCAACTGGATATGATTAACACAACTGAACTTGATGCACACTATACTTCAAATTAGAAGTGGTTTCACAGATAGCTGTTTTGGTAATAATGCTGAGGTTTTTGTTCCTTATCTGTCTTTCTTAAAATAAGATGTAGGCTAGCTAGGATGTTAGGCCTGGCCCCAAGAGCTCCAACATGTGGAGAGAAGACTTCAAGATTTCTGATACTTGAAGGACAAACGCCAGAACTTGATGTCATTATTCTATTCTTGCTCTTAACAACTCTTAAAAAATGTCAAGTTTCCCATGAAGACATTGCTGTGTTGCACAGTGGACCCTTTTTGGACCTTGAGACTCTGAATCCTGTACTTGTTCCTTGAAAAAAAATCCCTCACCTTGCCTTGTGGGGCTCTTTGAGTTCTTTTTCATAAAATTTCAGATTTTTTATTTGTGTGTCCTACTTTATGCACATCAACATCATATACTCATTCACTCAACTATAATGAGAACACACACTGTTCAGAGTTTGTGGCGTACATTGCCCTACTTTCCAGTGCTGATTTGGAAGATAGCACTGCTGCCTGGATTTTTTGTCAGTATTGTGTGAGGACTGCAGCCTTTTACTTTCTGCTGAATCTTCCTTGATGTCCAGTCTTCTTGCAGACAACGTTCTCAAAGTCTTACATCAGCTCAAAAAAATGGATCTCATCATAAATAGTAGGTCAGATTGTTTCAGGTGTTCATTAAAATAATTGGTGCATGCTGTCAGTGATCTTAATCATGTCCTCTTGCAGCAGACGCTTCCCACTTATTTTTGGAAACTTGTTTCCAGAGTTTATTTTGATTGTGGAAGATGAAATGATCCAAAAAGGATCAGTCGTCATCTCTCACAAAGATGACGAAGAGGATGTCACAGGGTAGAGCAGCACAGGCAGTTTGTATACATTCCTGTGTGTCTGTGTGTGTGAGAATGTGTGTATGTGTGTGTGTGTGTGTGTGTGTATGTGTATGTATGTATGTATGTATGTGTGTGTGTGTGTGTGTTCGCTTGTGTGTGTGTGTGTGTGTGTGTGTGTGTGTGTGTGAGAGAGAGAGAGAGACAGAGAGAGAGAGAGCAGGAGAGACACAGACCATCTGTCTTGGTATAGAGTGGTCGACTTTAAAATAAAAGTGTAATTTATCATATTCCTTATTATAAA
>OMKZ01027287.1:24825-42432 GCA_900302535.1 Neoniphon sammara
AGTGACAGCAAAGGGGGAGAGGACAGGTCAAGCCATGCACCTAAAGAGCTGGAGATCATCACTGTGGCGTCAATGCAGATCCCTTGTCGCTGCACCAACTCGTATGCCTACCTGTAGAGGGCTTGTGTATGCCTTGGCACACTGTTATCATTTATGCAGAATGTCTTTTGGGTACCATCTGGCTATGGTTTCCTGCCAACTGTATGCATAAAGGCATGCATTATTTTGATTTGTTGTAGGGGCTATATTTGAGAGACATCCGTCAATTTGTGTGTACTGTATTTTCTCCTTTTCCTTGTAAAATATTTACGTTACTATATTTTGATGGATGAAAGCATTAAAATTTCTTTGGCATATAGGTAGATTTGACAGATTCAATTTGAAAAATTCTTGTACAATCCTTGTTTAGTTAGGTAATAAAAGGATGAGTTTTGTTTTGCACAATTACATGTCCTAGATTACACATGACAGTCAGCATTCCTCTGACACCTGTAGGCCCACCAGTACACATATAGGTCATTTTTGCTAAATGGGGAAAAGTAAGCCTTAGGCTGAGGACAAATCAGAGAGGCTGCAGTGTTGCTTGTCATTTGATTGTGCTTGCAGCATGAGAGAGGAAACAGTTTAACTGATCGTCTGAATATCTCAACATTGGCCTGTGTACAATGTATGAAGTGCTAGGATTGCTGGTGCCAGTGAAATTAGCCTTGTTGTGACATAACTGTCAGTAATTTACATGTTAGATGGATTTACATTCTATTGGAATGACTAAAGATGTTTGTAAAACTTGTCCCCCAACAGAAAGAAGGGAAAGTCTAATGTTTTCTTGGACTGAATTTTATTGGTAAGTGAAAGTGGAAAAGACAGCCATTGGAATGCACTTGAAATGTAATATCTAAACAGTGAATGGAAGGTGCTCTTAAGTGATGGGGTAATCAATGCAGTCCACCTCATAAAATGTCTTTTGCACCCTTCACTTTTAAACAATGCCAGATTGATAAAGGCAAAAATGAAGTGTGTGTAAGCCCTCGTTTTTTTTTTTATTTGATTCTACACAAGAATTTTCACTTCACGTGCATTGACTGATACCGTTTTATATTCCAGAATTACTTTATGCCAAAGCATATCCTAATATGAATGTAGCTTGTAAAATATAGACTATTCACTATGCGGCTTCTCTGTAGCGTGTAGGTGTCCTGTGGTAGGACACATGACCTGGGGGCTTGGTATTTGGTTATTCCTGTTCTGTTTTACCTGTCTTCATTTTGCGACAGGAGACCATGTGCTTTGTTTTTATCTGTGTAGTGAATAATGGTGTTTATTGTGCAAAGACCTAAATGTCTTTTCCAAGTAACAAGGCTGCACATCTGTGTATATATGTACCAATAATCCTTATACTTTTGAAATTGGTAATTGGTTATTTTACAATCAGTACTACTGCTCAAGAAAGTGTGCATGAATTTCTACACTTTGCTAAAAGTCTGATTTCTTCAGCTGTTTTGAATAGTTAACCAGCAATTTGACATGTTATTTCCAAATCTTTTACATTTAAGGAAAATTCTTCTGTCTAGCAAACTTTTTTTTTTTTTTTTTGTAGTACCTAACATTACTGGTGGTGCCTGTTTATCTTAAAATTTCAGAGGAATTCCCAGCATATTTATGCAAGTTGGATCTTCCGATGATTAGTACTGAGCAGTTTTAGTTTTGTATGTGCTTATGTAAACTCATTAAATGTTAATTCATTTGATAAATATGATTATAATGGGCTTTGTGTGGTTTCTTGGTTTGTTTTCAAACATCTATCAGGGCCTGTTAGTCTCTAAACTTACCAGATAACCTTGGGAAAATTTGATTTAAATTGAAATTTTATAGTGGAAGAAAAAGATGTGATGTTCCTTTGTAAATAGGTAATTCACTAGACTAAGTGTAACCAGTTTAAATTCCCTGTACTTGATCTGTCTGGCTTTAGTTTGTGACGCATGCCGGCATATGGAAAGGACTTTGGATTTTCTTGACTCTGTCCTTCAGCTGAACCAATAGAGTTGGAGTAGAAGTAGGGCAGTGTGCCACTTCTGTATGATGCCTTTGTATGCCAAAGCAACCAAATGGATCAGGATGTGACCTGTTTCAATCAAGGTCTAAGGTCAAAACTTGAGCAGTTATGTAAGGCTCTTTGTAAGTGTATTTTGCAATCTATTGGTCAACATTTGCGTGTGACCTAGCGTTGTTTAATCAGGTTTTTCTAGTGGCAGCCACAGAATAGTTTCCACGTTACCTGTGGAGCTGCTGATAAAATGGGCCCTTTGGCAATAGTTGTGCAAAACAAAATCAATCCACCAATGTTGATGCTTTTTTTTAACACTATAGCAGGAATGTGGTCACATTTTTAAGTATGCCCTTTGACTATTTGTCTCATTTTCAGTGGCAGGTGAAACTCAGTGTGGGGCTATTCCCTCAAATGGTCACAGCCAACCACAGCTCCCAGTTGAGTGTGACTCAGCACCAGAAATGATCCATTGTCAACATCCTGTCTACGGTGACATGCCTGAGACCGTTTCCAACAGCACTGCAGGCAGCCAAGTGGAGCACCAGAAGTCTGTGAAAGCAGAGCAGTTGTACGACCATGCCCTCTTTAGCACCATGCTTCTTTACCATGGGTCCTAAAGTCCAAAGGAATTGGTTGATTGTCCTTCTGTTCTTTTCACTAAGCCTGATGTAAGCCTAAATAAGCATTCATCCGCCTTAAAGCCAATGAGTGGTTCAGTTCACTTAATTTTTTTGTGATCGTAAAGGGCAGGCCCATTTTGTTCATCAACCTGCAATTGTTTTTTGATTAAATACTTTCTGCTGATGTTATGAAAAAGTGTTAAATGAATTGCAAGTTTGGTTTATGATGTAACTTGTGTTCAGCTGTAAATAGCTTTGTAGTTTTTACATGTAGATCTGTCATTAAAATAAGCATCTGTATTGAACCAATGCCTTGTACTTAAAATAAGACACCTTTGTGTGTCTACTAGAATTGGGGTGATTTCATTTGTCTTCCCCCCCGCCCCCCATCAGTTTATCATTGTTAATAGAAACGAATAACGAAATGTATCCCATGTTTTTCAATATAAATAATAGCGTTTTGTGAAACTCACACTGTGCTGACTAACTTTATTTCAGGACTTCTTCACTTACAGTCTGCTGTTTAAAAGAAATCCAACCTAGATGTGGGATGTGAGCAACTTAGTAAATCATGCTGAGGAGGGGTATCAAAAGATCATTTAAAAAACTATATTAGCCAGTGTTTAATAGGCTACATTAATTATAACATTTTCCATGCCCTCTGTTTTTTTTTTTTTTAAAAACTTGGTCCAGAAAGGTATTTACATCACAGGCCTTTAGCAATTAAATGTCTATGTGAGTGTATATGACATTTTTGCGTAAAGCGTCTATCCAGAATATGATGCAGACATGACTCACCCGACCTCAGTTTCACTTACCTGAACCACTGACACAACTAATGTTCGGCATCAGCAGGCCCGACCTTGATCACATTCTGCACTGCACAAACGCACGTCATTTTGGACACACCCCCTGAAAAATTATGCCCTCGATAAGACTGGGGGACAAGATACAAAAGGTATGAAATTTTAAATAATATTTTCAATGCATGTATTCTACTGGCGTTTAACATAATCTAACGTCAACATTTTTGATTGACAGAATCGTATGACTGCGTCTATATTAGGATATACAAGCATTCCTTCTTTTGTTTGCGAAGCACTCGAAATGTTTACCCCCCTTTTGTGAAGTGGTATCGCCTGATAAACCTAGCTACTTCCACTGGCTGGGCTAACTCAGGATTATCGAAGAGAGCGACGGAAAGAATCGGGTAGCAACAGATCAATGCTACTGTGATGGTGTAAAAGAATTATTAATACAGTTTGCCGATTTGATAAGGAAAACTAGCCTCAGTTATTATCTTAGTGTTTTCAGTAGGGAACTTCCAAATTAAGCATGTCAACTCCGGCAAGAAGGCGACTTATGAGAGATTTTAAACGGTGAGTCCATTCTCCCAGGAATTGTGCTGATGGTGGTATGATGTGTCAAAAACAGCTAACGTTAGCCAAGCTAACTGTTAGCTAACGATAGCTATTGGGTAACCAGCAGATTATTACAAACATCCAGAGTAAAAAAAGGTCGACGTTAACACAAACGCCACCGAGTTATTTCATAGTTTTACAAACGTGAAATAATTTACAAAATATTTTCAGTTTAATGCTTTACGTATAGAAGCTATCTATTAGCTACCTGGTATTTGTTAGCAGGTTAGCCAACCACGGTAATTGTAACAGCTTACGGCTACTGGCTAGCAGCCAGTCGGTAAACTAACGTTAATATTTAAATGTCCGTAGCTAGTTAAAGTGAACTGTTCGTTTTTCTTGCCATTCCACCTTTGAAAAAACTCGTTTACCACGAACCTTACTTTGTTAAGTACCTTAATTTCATATAGCTAATTATTGTATCTCATGCAATAGAATTTAGCTGTCTTACGTATGTTAAAAACTAACGTCAGTTCTTTGACCTGGTATTTGTCGCTAGCTAGCTAAGTGTTTGGTAAAACGTAGATAAACTTGGACTGCTCCACCCCCAAGCGCGATTTAACCTTACACACCTTGTTCTAAAGATGTTTGTGAACATGGCAAAACAAAGGCGAGGCGGAAAGCCATAGCTACCATACAATCGAGGGTGTCATCTCTCATGCCATGAAACCGGTCTTATCTGTTTTGTTTTTGTTTGTTTTTTTTGACATTTTGTCAAATGAATAATGTTTGATCTCTTAAGCAAGCATAAGTTTGTTATAGTGCAGTATGTAATGTAGGAACCAACAAATGTGACCATGTTCCCTTAAAACCCACATGGGTACTGTCTTTCCACAAAGTTGGTTCCATGTTTCTGCTAGTGGACGACCGAGTCACTTCCCTCCAGGCTTTTGATTGTCATAGGGAATATATGAAATATAGCCATGGCCTGCAGCGCTGTCCTGTTTTGAATCTTTAAACCATTACAAAAAGTTTCTGTATTGAACCCCTTAGGTAATAGTCTCAATAGGTGGAGGTCAAAGGTCATAGCTAACATTGATTTAGTCCAGAGCCTCAGCTACATACTGCATACTACATTTTTCAGCATGTTATTACTTTCTCAGAATGAAAATAATGTCATATCAAAAAACAGTTACCATTGTATTTGTAATGTGTAAGCCATTCAGTCAATTTGAAGAGAAAATTGGGTAGTTATAACATTATGCGCCTGTATGTGCACTAGCACAATCCTAAGTGGCATTTCATGAATAAAGCCATTGCAAGCAGATTGTTGAATGGTACAGCCACCAAACAACTGCTAATAAACATTTGGCTGTGGTTACCAAGTCTGTTTACTCTGCTGGTTACTTTGGCAAATGGTTCTATTAAGATTATATTTAGCTTATTAAATGGTTTAAGTGGCCAGTGGATTGTAAAATTCATCTGACACTACAGCAGGTATAAGAAATTTAGTGTCCTGTCTTTGGTTTAACCTGCTGATAGAAAATAGTCCCTCACTGTAGAGGTCCCACTGTAACTTGAATTAATCGGTCAGCAGTGGTATAAAATATGATACTGTGCTTAGCTTCTGCATCCGTATTTATTTTTATTTATTTATTTATTTTAAACAAACTTTTAAAATTATTTTCCCCTTGGTTTTGAAGACTACAAGAGGATCCCCCAGCTGGTGTCAGTGGTGCCCCATCTGAAAACAACATCATGGTGTGGAATGCAGTCATATTTGGGTAAGATGTTGATGGACCGCCAGATTCCCTTCTGTCTTGTACAGATTATTTGATCTCATGTGTGAATGGAAGTATATGACCAAAGGAGGTTTATTTAATTATTTTTGTTTGTTTTTGTTTCAAACGATACAGGCCTGAGGGAACACCTTTTGAGGATGGTGAGTATCTCAATATGTGTAGTCAGTTAACTTGTAAGGTCAGTTGGTCAAGTTCCCACCCCAACACTTGTCACTCTTCTTAATGAGCTGTCTACCTAGAAGCCAAATCCAGCCTGAGGCTGAGGAAATCAGCATCTGTAAAGCCATCCCAGATATTGAAAAAACAGATGGTGAACCCAGCTATTCTACAGTCAAAATAGCAATGCTGATGTTTATCTGTTTTTGAATGAGTATCTAATGTTAAGCTCTGCTGTTCTTTCATTTTGTACTGCTTTCGGCCATTATTGTTGTTGCTATGACTACCCTGTGTTTGATAGTCACAACCCAGCTCACTGCTGGTCGTGTTCACAGCAGTGTCCTGAAAATCACTGAAAATCCAGTTCCAGTCAAACTGGAGATTAAGACACGTACACACTCACTGGGTCACAGACATACACACAGTCTGATAATGTGTGATACATCCTATTATTTTAGTGTTACAAAAGTTGCATTTTGTAGCTTTAACATTCCTGACCACTAACACACGTCAAGTCACATTGAATGTAAATTAATCTTTTTCCTCCTGTCTCTTCTTTGTCCCAGGTACATTTAAACTCACTGTAGAGTTTACAGAAGAATACCCCAACAAACCTCCCACAGTACGATTTGTGTCAAAAATGTTCCATCCAAATGGTATGGCTGTTGTCTCATCCCTTTTCAAGTCTTATATTATGGATTGGATACTGGTGTCTAGTCTCTAATAGTGTTTTTATCTTCAGTCTATGCAGATGGAAGTATATGTTTGGACATCCTACAGAATCGTTGGAGTCCCACTTATGATGTGTCCTCTATTCTTACATCTATCCAGGTAGGCAGTGTTAACACAGTACACCCAAATAATACAGGCGGCACCTTCCTGGCTGGCCAGGAAGGGGCCCCCTCTCTGTGGTCCTCAAGATTTCTACCCTTTTTCTCCTATTATCTGGGTTTTTGGGGGAGATTATTCTTGCCCAGTTTAAGGGTTCAAGTCAGTAGGTGTCATTCTGTTTTGTTTGTTGTAAACTTGTGGGTCTGTAAAGCCCTTTCAGACTTTGAACAGTGGTTTTTGGGGCTCTGAATAAACTTAAACTTGAACTAAATATAGCTCATAAATAAGATTACTACTTAAATTGGGGGCATGTAAAAGTTTATATAATCTTATTGTTACTTTCTGCTAATTTTAGTATAGGGACATTTGTAGAAAACACAACCATCAGTCTAAATCTTCTTCTTTGCTCAAACCTGATTTTATTACTCAGACCTTGTTAAATTATTTCCATTCACCTCAGAGATGATGTGTACTGCCAGAGAAGAATTTATTGCCAGCTGTAGTCAAGAGTTGAATCAACATGGATATTGAAATGCCAGAGGCTGCAAATATAACAGTGGTTACTTATCGGGGTTTACTACTAGATTTCCTGCTTGTAATTTGCATGTGTGCTGTTTTTTTATTGATATAATGAAAAGCTAACCTGTCACACCCACTTTCTTTCTTGCAGTCTCTGCTTGATGAACCAAACCCCAACAGTCCAGCAAACAGTCAGGCAGCTCAGCTCTACCAGGAGAACAAGCGGGAGTATGAGAAGCGCGTGTCTGCCATCGTAGAACAAAGCTGGAGAGACAGTTGACCATACAGTGCTGATGGCTGCTCTCTCCAGTGTTGAGCTGTGTGTGCTGCAAGTTTTAGTGGAGTACCTCTCGATTTTGGACCCCTCACACCTTTTTGATTTTAAGCTTTTATGCACTTTACCTTCACCTTCCCTTCATAGAAGCTGTTTTTCTTGCCTGCCAGGAGCATTTTTTTTCTATTCTCTTCTTTTTTGTCTATCAGGGGAAATGTGCTGAATCTCGCCTTGATTTTGTCAATATGGACTGGTTTGGGCCATCAGCCAGTAATGCTGGTGTGTGCGCTGTCTTGCTGTAACAAATCCCCATGACTGATTACTTAAAATATTTTGGAAGGTGTTATCAATAAGTCATGATGGGTCCTTTTTCTATTGTGCCCCTGATCTGTCATTAGTTTATTTTTACAAGCAGTGTCTCTGGGCTCCAATCTGATCACTCATCTTTCTTGGGGAAAAAATGCAGCCTGAACATCATGGACTACAACTAAATCTGACTGACATCTTAACACCTGTTTTTGCTGTGTTGTGAACTCTGTTACATGCATGACAGAAAGAGTGCATTGACCTTCCTCTTCAGTACTCATGTATATATGAAACTTGCATCTGAATTTATGTACAGATTTTGCACTGGTTACCCCCCTCACCCCCATGTCATTTTTTCAGCACTTGTAAATAAAAAAAAGGCAAATTCATTCCTGCGTCAAAGTTCTTTCTTGTGACTAATTATAGCATTTGACCTAAAGATGACAAACTTACTTTATGAGTAAGCACTTCAGAATAAAGAATGTTATTTCAGTGGCTTAGGAATTTTTGAGCATAATTCTCACAATGTAAAAATAAGAACTAATGATACCCTTCAAAACATAGCCTATAGGAGTGATTAAGTCGGCAAAACATGGCTGTCAGCACTGGAAAATGATGCCCAACAAGCCGGAGGAATTATTGTCAAGACTAGACTGGTGTCCCCCAAGAAAAACATGGTATTGCCCACTAAGTCACTGTGAAAACACATACTGCAAACATGAGCCTGTATCAATGACAGTAAATAACACTTGGTGTTACACGTGAGGAGTTATTGCTGTGCTATTTTTGAATACAAGTGCAGGCGTCTGTGGTACGGGGGGTGCTGTCGCTGAGAACCTCTGCAAAGGCTAAATGGTTTCATAATACAGGACATTCTGAGAGGACAGAGAACTGTTCTGTGTGCCACTGGACTCCAGACACATTTTCATGTCCAACATCATACAGACCGGACATTCCGCTGTAAAGGCTGTGTAATTGTAAGGGATGCAGGTAGATTTCATCCACATCACCTCACATTACAGCATGATAAACAGCTACACAGCTCAACAAATGTTCCCAGTCCTTCCAGGGCAACACAGCAGATCAAGTTGCTACAAAGACACTTCAAGAACTCTCCATTGTGACTGCACAATACATTGTGCAGTCACAATTCATTGTCTGATAAAGCTCTTATTGCAGCCTTCTTTAGAGTTCTACAATTTTGCTCACATGAAATTCCATAGACGGAACTCTGCATTATATCACTTGCAGAATCTTTACCTTAATCAGATACTTCACTGAGGCAAAAGTCTTCAATGACATCACAATGAGATGAAATTCATTGTTTATAAATGGTTTATTTGTTAACTGAACATGGACAGTGAGGTGGGTAATGTTGCATGCATGATAAAGCTGAGCCAGTTATATCTATGCAGGATTAAGTGCGGGATAGTTGGTTCAAAACATGCAGGCTGCATTACATTATGTCCATTTTTCACTATTAATCCTGAACAGGAAGGAGTGATCTTGTTTTACAGCTATGTAGCAAGTACAAAAATAACTATGTACAAGACCTCCCTCTTCAATCTGTCACTCTTTTTAAACAGCACTGATAGTAAATGAATACAAAAATTCAACAAACACAAAATGAACATTTATACATTAATAGTGTTCATTGGGCCAGGCAGAGCAGCTACCTGTTGTACGCCCTCTCCTTCTTAGCCCTCTCTAAGGCCTTGTCCATGGTCTTCTCATTCTCTCCTCTACACTTGGGGCAGAACCACTTGCCCTTGGGCTTATGATGGAGCCCCACACAGGAGAAATGGAACCACTCAATGGGACATTCATCATTATCACAGCCAATCATCTCCCCATAGGAAACCTGCTCACACAGGCAGTAAGTTGGCTCATCTGGATCAATAGGCAGGTCCGGTGGTGACACCTCTCGCTCTGACTTTCCTTTTGACCTCTTCTTCTTCTTGGAGGATGTTTTGGCCCTCTTTTCCCGGGACGCCCCCACCCCCACATCCTCAGCGTGATCTAGACCCCCATAGCTTTCCCGATTTTCTCCATTTTTCTGCCGTCTTGAGCGTTTCCCTCCAGCCTTGTCTCCTCCACCTGAACCCGGGGTAACTTCATCACGCCTCTTGTCATGGTGGCCTGCTTTGCCTGGAGTGATGGTTGCTGATGTTGAGGACATCATGGATGCTGCAGTGGTAGTCATGGTGGTTGCCGTTGGGACATGGCTCTCTGGGCTTTCCTGAGAGGACTGGAGGAGCTCAGAATGCCATTCTACTTGTCGCGTTCGGTTCTCAACCAACTCCACCTGAAACAAAGCATTGTGGTCATGTTTTGTTGTGAATGTCTGTTTACAGCGACATGAGATTAAATACAGTGTAAAATAAATAAATGCATAGTTGCTAGAACCATATACTTCCTCACCACAGTCCCAAAGCGATCTTAACCCTGCCACAGCTGCCACTTTTTTTGTTAACTGTAAAAACAGAGAGTAGCTCTAGGAACGCAGTCTGTTCCTTACAGTCAGCAGCATATTTCTATATTACTTGCAGTGCCGATCAATGCAACTTGAGTGACTTAAAATCAAAACAAATTTTGAAAATAAGTTATTGAGGTCACTTGATGGATTTCACAGATGTCTGCCCTTGTCTCTATTGTAAATATCCTCACAACAGACAATTTACACACACTGAACACTTAATAACTGGGATTATTCTGGCACATCACTAATGCCAAGAACGTGCACAATCCTCTGTGACATCAATCTAGACAACAGTGGAGATGGACTGTCAGCTCACTCCAAATCACCTCGGTGCAAACTAATGTCTATTAGCAGTCTCCCTTTTGGAATAAATCTCTGATTCACACAAACTTGATTGGGTAATTAAGATTCAATCAGTCAACATTTGGTACTACATGATCATTTTTGCAGACAATCAGTCCCAAACTATCTTAAGATCCCCTCCACTTGTTGGGATGGGTAAATATGATGCAAATATGCATAATGATCCTGTAGTCTGTAGCTGTAATGAGCAGATGTGTTATTAATCAACTGCCAGAGCTCTGATTAGCTCTAAAGAAATTTGTCCTGGTAAGGTTTTCATTAAAAATCACATCACTCACTCGCTCATCATACACGTGAAAAGTTGTTCTTTACACACCATTTGACCAGCAATTTGGATCTTTTCATCTCCAAGTTCTTGGCTACGGATCAGCGCCCTCTGAATGGATAACTGAAGCTTACGCCGCTGGAGGGAGTCTGATTCCCGGCGATATCGTTCATAGGCATCATCAAGCTCCTTCAGAACATCTGCCAAAGACAAAATAAAGGAAATAATGTCCAGTATAAGTAATAACAAGAATACCACAAATAGTACAGTGAGAATGCAAAACATTCTTACAAGGAACATAAAAAATAAACAATTACACTTACAATTCAATACTTCTCATAATGCATAATTTATAAAAATATAATAAATAATATAATTTGACTGTCGATTGAGTAGGATGAGGGGTGCTTTGGTATTTAATGAACAAACAGTGCTAGGTGACTCATTATGATGCTATATCTACTTGCTGTAGTTACAGCAGGTAGACATAGCTTCATAAGAAAACAGGTCATTATAATTAGGCTATTGACTTCATTGTAGGACAGGAGTTAACAAATTATTATTCTCCCATCATTATATTTTAGGAAAATGTTTAATCCAGTCCCTCCGCTTCACCAGCTATTACTGGCTATTAGTGGTCTCTGCTTCAGAAATGAATCTGTGATCCCCACACACTTCAGTACCGTTTCGGACATTGAGCCACTCATTGCAAACATATATGATATGCTTGGGGGTAGAGCCGGGCAATAAGGACAAAATCAAATACCACGATACGTTTGACTGAATACCTCGATATCGATATTGTGATGATATTTTCGGGATGACAGTTGGTGCTTTCATAAAATATTTACACATAAGATAAGCAATTAGTAATGTGGATATGATGACCAGAGGGATAGAGGCAAATAATAAAAGAGCTACAGCTGTCTAATAAGATGAGAAAATTGCATCCATTTACTTTAATACAGCCTTTAAAACCAGGAAAGGTCAACACCTATGTCATATCACAATATTACGATATCCAAAATCCCAGACGATATCCGATCTCATATCGCGATACCGATGTAATATATTGCCCAGCCCTACTTGGGGGTATAGGTACAATTTTCCGGCAAGATACCACAGTTTCAATTGCTCATAATCAATACTGTATCAATTTTATCATCAATTATGCCAAATAGGTTCTTTAGGTACTGCTTTTTTAAAAGTAACTTTAAATGACATACAGAGTATTGACATGACTGAAGTATCCTACTTGAGATTGGAGACTGAGGTGCATGTTCAACATCAATGTAAAAACCACACTGTCTAGCTTCTTTACCTTGATATCTTGCATCAATTTCCTTCATGAGGGACACACTCCTTTGCAAATCAAAGGGCAGTGACTCCACAAGATCCAAATATTCCTCAACGTAATTTGCAACAACATGGCCTGGGTCGCCATTGGTTGGATTCAACATTGTTGATCAGTCTTGATCACAGGGAACTCCACCCACTGTGCCTGTCAAACAAGAGACAAATAAAAAAACTCCTTGTTAATTAACTTAATATTTAAAAGTATTCACGAGGATGTGTTGTGAATTGCATGCCACCATTGTTGTTTTCATGGCTGTGGAAATAACTTGGTCCCATTATCTGCAAGTATCATAGCTTTCAAGGACACTTACTGACATTTTCACTTGACGCATCTTCTCTAGAGTTATAGTTAATAGAAGCTGATTGTTAGTCTAAAATACAAAAAGCACGTAAACGTTGTGGAAAACAGTATTACACTCACATCAGCTCACAATCTTATCCCTCATTGTTACAAAAATAACAAATTTCCTTTCTCAACAAACATTTATTTTCTTTCATTGATGCTTTTTCACAGCTCTACATTGGCGTTGCACTTGGTAACAAGGTGCTCATGTAAAATGAAACGTTATGGTAACGTCACATTGTTTGTTAGACCCATAGCTCCCTTACTGCCAAAACATGACTATGAAAATTACTAACACTTAAATTTTTTCTTGCGTCTGGTAAGTTTTACAGTCTAATCACGTATAGTTATGTCAAACAAGAGCCAAATCTATTTCAGGATATCGAAAACGCACAGACGTCCTCAATAATTGTTCATTTAGAAAACGAAGACGCCATTTTCAGAATAATTTACAGCGTATTTCATGACTGATTCTTTAATACCATAGCAGAACACTCTCAGTAATGTGACGGACACCCCCACCCCGTCCCTCATATAACTTCAAGTATTCATTTGATCTTGCACAAACTCATGTTCCTACAGCGCCATCTCTGGCCAATCTGTCCCTCTTCCTACACGCATACACCCCTTTAGCTGTTGCTTCGAAACCACAGAGCCCCTGCGGTGTTTTGGTGTGCCATTAGAGATTTACCCATACTTGCAGCAGACATCGCGCGTACATCATTGTTTTTGTTTAATCACCTGTAACCCACTGGGTCCGCGATATTTATATGTTTCAATTAAGTCCCGTTTTCACTAAAGTTATTAACTTTGGTGATTTGAAATCAGTCTGGAAACGTCCCTCTGTATTGGTCAAAACGTGGAAGGGGGAGGGGTAACTGACAATCAATGGTGACAATCGGTGACAATGGCTACGTGTCCTGAGGATGGCTAGATGTGCCAGGAGATAGTTTGTGATTTCAGAAAATTGCTCATTAAAGAAGATGCTTACGATAAATAGCCTACATGCATTGTGGTTTCAAGAAAGATCACAAAACTTGAAACGGCGATTTTGCATTTCTGGATGCCCAACGACGTCTTAGCCGAGATAGAGGGTTACGTCTAATTTTACCAAAGAAACAAAGCAAACCAAAATCCTGAATTTATGGCAAACTAATTCGTATGTGTATAGCTGATAAAACAGCATCACATCACAGCAACCACAAACAAGCTCACGTTAAGCTTGAACAATTTGAACAGTTAGCCACCACATTGGCGTTTCAGTTAGCTAGCTTAGCCCACGTAACTAAAGCAAACATACGGTAGCTAGGTAACGTTGGGTAACTTTTTCCTTTCCTGGCATTTCTAGTTCGGCTGCACTGAAGTAAACACAATTGCGCGGGGTGTTAAATGTATAACTTATAGCTGACTTTATTCACTGGTTAGCTGAAATGTTCATGCAAACGACGTTCCACTATGACAAATACTAACGTTTGTTAAACATCCATTTCATTCACCCACGGACACGATATCGGGCAACAAGGTAACATACACAGACATCTAATGCTATATTAGCTACATTTACAAAACTGCTGCAAACAGTTTTGTTAGCAATCCCTATGTCATTTTATACCGTTCTCATTACGCGATCAAGCCGAAGGGTCAGCTAAGTTAACGTTAGCCATGATACCTTATACTACCTAACATTAGCTAGCTAACACTAGCGTCAGTCCCAGCAAGGCTAACATTTCAGAACACCAACTCATCTTCGCTTGCTTGTGGTTACGTTAAACGGTTCGCAGAGAAAAATTACCTGAGTGGATATTCGCCCTTCTCCCTGCCTTCTGTAATATGTGCCACTGCGTGATACTGGTTCTGCCCTTACTGCAAGCAGCAGGTCGGCGTGTTGAGTGCTATACTGTATTAGCCCAGCAGCGGCTAATGTGGGCAGCAGTGAGTGAATCTGTCTGTACAGTTGTGCGCATGCACTTCACTACCAACAGAATACAGAATAAAAGAATGACATTAGTAGACGAATATTTTTGCTTTGACGTATACAATTCATCTCACACAGTCTACTATATCTTATGAGTATGCATGTAACCACTTGGCGAAGTTCAGACAACCCCAAAGTAAAGTCTCCACCTTGCTAAAGATTCAGGAGTTTGGAGTTTGCAAATTGACCCGTAAGTCTGCTGAATCAACATTGCCACCAAGTGGTAACAATGGCATGACTACTCTTTAGATGGTTTTCAAGAATTCATTAGAGTTGTTCACACAAAATCAAACTTATTTATTCTTTATTTCAAATTTCAAACAGGTTTATGGTTTTTACCAAGCACCAGATTATCTTACCATCTCAGCCTCTTGGGTGGGCTGTGAAGAGCTGTCCTCAACATGTTTGGATCAACAATCATCATTTATGTCCAGAATTTATGGAAGTTGGTATACTGTTGGGGTTCATCTCATACACCTCAAACAATACATCAGTGTGTTCACGTATAAATATGATCTGAACATTGTTAAAATGTATTTTGGTACTATCTTGGAGGGTTTAACCTCCATTCAAATTCCTGCTGAGGACGTTTTCCACTAGCCCAACCACAAGCTGGCAAGCAAGTAAAGTTCCCGTCCCTGCATGAAAAATAGTGTTTTATACTGACAGTGTTTGTATGAAAGCAAAATTGAGTACATATAGGCTTATAAACAATGTTGTACAATTTGGATTTCGGATGGCAGTTTTTAGCTTTCAAAGAGCTTTTTGAAGGCTGAGCCGATCTCCTGGATCATGTCTGAGGTGGTGGTGGATCTGCCGTGTTGGTGGAATGCTTGACTGTTGCACTGTCTGGTAAGACAACAGGCCCCAAAAGCTGCCACCATTGCTGGATTCACACTGAGGGCGGATAAGACTGATTAGGAGACATATAACTACAAATATTCAAATCATGATACACTATAAGGACACTATGTGCTAGTGTCTCTGTCTTAACCCCATGCCTGGACAGCCAATCATATGTGTACCTTTTGACCATTCCGGCAGTAGTATACGCCCAGTGTGCCAGCACACCCATAGATCCAGAGAGGAGATCGCCCTGTCCGCCACATCTTCTCCCACTGCCCTCAATATTGCATGAGATAACTGAAAACAAGAAGACACAATGAGAGAACTGTGTCTGGGTGTTTGAATTTTCTGCATGACATGGTTCAAAAAGCAAAACAGTTAAGGGGTGTGTAAGAATAAATCTGTAGGCA
This sequence comes from Neoniphon sammara, assembly GCA_900302535.1. Lineage (NCBI taxonomy): Eukaryota > Metazoa > Chordata > Actinopteri > Holocentriformes > Holocentridae > Neoniphon > Neoniphon sammara. Next base: position 40,779 of record OMKZ01027287.1, read on the forward strand.
GTGTTTTTACACTGATGTAAACAGAATCACAGGTTAATAGAGTTAAATGCATGTCTTATGGAGGTGTGTGCCTACATGAGCTTCATACTAACCCTTGCTGCCGTCTGTGATGAGGTCCTGTTCCCCTTTAAGCACGACAGTGAGGTTGCCCATAGCTACACTGAGCTGCATGGCATTGCGTTGATGATCACTGCTGTCCATTGGCTCATGGTGCTGAGGCAGCACAGTAACACACAAACAGGACAGACGCACAAAAAACCAAAACTGTTACTGTGCTTGAATGCAGAGTGATACACTATTAGATGGCACTTGATTGAACTGTCTTACCAGTGCCTCATACAGTCGGGTGAACTCCATGAAGTTGGGTGTAAGGATGCCCTTCTGGTAACCTTGAATGACAGATGGCTGCTGCGAGACTAGCCATAATCCGTCCTGTTGAAAACGAGCATACCACAGACACACACACAGTCAGTGAACACAATACAGCTGTCTTTGCAAATAAAATCCAATCTATTCAACAACCAGAAGTTGATTTATCAAGACAAATACTCACTGCATCAATGACTATAGGAATGTCTCTTGCTTTGGACTTTTCTATCACCTCCTAAAAGAGAGAAAAAAATGCTTAATTAGAGATCTGATAAAATCAAGAGTCATTCAAAAGAAAAACCCTTGAGCCATGTTGGTCCTATGTATAGGCATTAAATTACAGGCCCTTACAGTGAGGGTTCAAATTAGACTTAAGGTCCCGGGGGCCCATTGGAGCACAGACGGGGGCAGTTTGTCATTATGTGTATTGTACTGTATTATAATAAACACTGCTAATTTACTTAGAATATATGCCAATTGTAAAGGTGCATTACTTTTAATTTAAATGTGTATTTCCTCTATAATGTAGGCTAATTACAGATCAATTTAGCATTATACATCACTACTACTTGTTATGATTTGGTACAGCCTTAATATTGTGCATGGGAATATATCGGCATTCATCCCACTACTGCATTCACAACACGCGAATACATGCCAACCAAGAACCTATTTAGTCTGTCCTTATCATGTCTGGTGTATTGTATAATAATTAATAATGACCCAACTTACAGGCTACATGAAAAAGTATGCCAGTTGTAAAGGTCTTCTTCTTTATTATGTCATTGCAGGTCAGTTTTATAGCATTATACATTCATTAGATTGTCAATATTTCATATGGCCTTAATATTTCACACGGAATATAATGGCACTCATGATGACACTGTACAGAACGCATGCCAACACATATCAACAACCCTAACCATGACAATTTGACATTCAGAATATTTAGGCTAGTCTGACCTTCATTGAACTAAATGATATAAGATGAAAGCTCACAACCTTTGGCATCTGTCTCCAATGTGCAAAATTACGTATGACAGTACCCCAACAGTGATATTCACAGATATGTCCCCTCGAGGTTTTTAGTCATTTTATATCCCCTTTTCAAGGAGGTAGCAAAAAAACAAAAGTGAGTGTTATAACTCACCTATTGTAGGTACTGCCACAATAGTTAAGCTAACTTCTAAAACAGGTGTTGTAGATGAACTTGAATTTTTAAAAAACTGAAGAATGTGACTACTGAAAACTTCAATGGGACTTCAATAAGGAACACCCCCCCCCC
>OMKZ01027290.1:0-15171 GCA_900302535.1 Neoniphon sammara
AAGGTCAAAAATCTGCCAGTGGGATGAGATAATCCCACTTGTTTCCAATGCTAATCAACTCGTTCCCATAATTTTCTAGAATCAAGTGTCATTTTCTTGATCCTAGTGGGCTGATCTGCCTTATTCTGCCTTGTTTCAACATATTTACGCTTGTTCCCCAAAAAAAAATCCCAAAAAGAGTGAAACTGCATTGGAAACAAGTGGGATTGCCTCATCCCACAGGCAGATTTTTCAACTTGTTTCAAGAAAAACACGGCTTTAAGTCTGAATATGAAACAAAACAACTTCTTAAGATGGAGATTGTTTGCTTTTCTTTCCTTTAAAAGTGAATTTCTTGCATTGGCTTGGTTCTGCTGACTATGATGCATGCCCTGAAATTCATATCACAGATATTTACATAAGCTTAAACATGTGGCAAATTGTATTATGCAAATGAAAAGATGTGGAAATTGAGTTCAGGTGTGTTTACCCTCCACTGCGCCTGTGCTCCTGGTCCTCCATCGCACATGAGAACCACGACAGCAGCAGCAATAACAACACTGCATCAAAGCCCTAATGCATGCAGGCCTAAGCTTCCTCTTCCACAGGAACCATCACGTCGTGTTCAGGTACGCTCAACATTGTCATAAACACAGGATGAGACACAAGGCGATGACCAGACATGCCTGCCTTGCTCTATTCTAACAATGCAGAGATGTGAAGCCAACGAGAACGATGAACAGCATTCTCTCTCTCTGGGGAAAGAAGCACCTCGAAAGACGATAGACTTACTGTTGCGATTGTAAACTGCATCTGGCATGGAGCGGCATTAATATCCTGACCGAGGCTCTCTGTCCACCTGGGAGGAAGTCTGCCAGGGGTCGTACCCCCTTTTAACCCTGCCACTCACAGGGCCGGCGCCACGCAACCAGTGTGGGTGCAGCACGACTGCAAGCAATCCCAAAAGAGACGGACGGAGAGAGCGAGAGTGTAAACTAGTTGTCGAGCTCTTACCACTGGGCCTATAGGATTACGGGTAATGGGATTTCCCACTAATGGTCTCTTCTGACAGGTGGCGTCCTCGTTTAGCTCAAGTTCAGCTTTGGTTATAAAAACACTGCGGAGGTTTAAAGCTTTCCCTGCTTTTCCCCCGATGCTGCAAAAATATCCACATTAGCAAGCGCTTTAGTGTTGAGTCTAAAAACCTTGTTTTCCCAACAGCAAGTGGCAAAGAAAATCTAGTGGGATGAGATCATTTCACTCTGTCTCTAATGCAATTTCACCTGTTTTGTGAATTGTCTTGGAATGAGTGACAATAAATTATCACTAGAATCAAATCATTTTCAAGTGAAATTATTTCACCTGAACAGCCAATTTTTCCCCCATCTGCTTTAGTATTAAATGAGATTTTAAGACTCAATTCTGCAAATACATAAAAAGACAAAATAACTAGTTATGAGATAGAAAGTATCTCAAGAAAATTGGATTTTTTTGTTTTAAGATTACATTCGCAAGATGCAACAATAACGAAATGACTTGTGCAGATTAGTGTTTATTGAGTCAAACAGAGTGCGGCGATTCCCCTGTGGATGATAATCCTACCACTGCACTATCTGAAACAACTGTCTAAACCTTACAGAGTGACTAATATTCAGATGCAAAAGCTCCTCTGATGGCAGCTGAGATCAGGGCCGTTCTTTTCAAAACCAGGAGCCTGTGCAGAACTGATGCCTAGCGATGATAATAGCAGCTTTTCTAGAAGCGTAAGTGCTATCTTTGAAGTGGCTTTGACAGTTACTTATACATGTAAGGTTTTCTAAGCATGCATATTTGCTTTTAGGAAGGACTGGCTCCGTGCTTCACTTTTATACAGCTGGAGACACTCAGTATTCTTCACTGTTGGCCACTGAGCAGTTTCAGTGGCATCTTGCTAGGACAGTGAGGAATCTCTTAACCACTGCTACAAGCAACAGCAGCTCTCACATTTCCTCTACCCCCTATAAATCATCTTTCGTCTCTTCACTTACATCGGACTCATCCAAATTCAATGCAACACTCCCTCGTCAAGCCGCACACTTCCACTGATGCTAAGTCAGAGGGAGGGAAGGATGAGAAAAGGAGGGAGGAAAGAGGGCGGGAGGAGGGGGGCGGAGACTGAGAAAGACAACAATAGCCGGAGGCACGTCATAATGTAATGATGGTAATGAGGATAAAGCAGCTTGTCACCTTTTCTCCATAAGCCTCTCAAAGCAGGACAGCTTGTGACATCGCAGGGATCGGCTCCACTGTTTCAGGCACCATTGTGCAACACGGTGCAATGTTTGTAGGCGAGAGTTTAGCGGCGTGCGGCTGGACGCAAACAAACACACCCAACCTAATTTCTACCAGGCAGTCACACTTGAAACTTCATGAAACTTTTATTCTATTCCATTTATGAAAAAAACGTAAAAAAAAGAAAGGAAAAGGCAATTCAAAAAGTGGTGGATAGAAATAAAGGCTAAAATGAAAAAAGAGTCTGCACACTTTATAGATGCTATAAAGGTCCTGCGGTGTAAATTTTGTCTTGAAGCGGCAGTTATCAGTTTTCTCCATAAAAGCATTTTCAAAAATGTACTCCCTTTTTTTTGCACCAGAGGAACATAAAAGCCTTTCTCTAAAGCCTGACAGCTTTCACTAAAACACTCGACATATCCCAAAAAAAAAAAAAAAAAAAAGTTTTATTTCATAGCTTTTTCCTCCCTGGACAGTTATCATCATCTTTACAGTTTGGCGAACCAATATAGCTGAAAAAGACTCCTTCGAGGTTGATTCATGTCGTCCTCAGACCAACTACAAACACACAACATGTTCCAAGAACATCGTCTAATCAATACATCAGAGTATGATCAATATTGTAAATCACTGAGTGAAAAGAATACAGAAGCTTCCAGGCACCTCTCCTGTATTGTAAAAGTTGTAATCTGGCTTTGATTTGCTCTAGTTCAGCTGTTGGTTTGGGAGAAATGGCAAATGAATGAAACACAGAGTTTAATTTAGAGAGAGAGAGAGAGAGAGAGAGAGAGAGAGACAGGGGTCATGCTTTCATCTAATTGGAGATCTGCTGGGAGTTTTAACCCAGCTGAGCTTTTGGCCCAAGGCACAATGACATAATTCAAAAGCCAGATACCAGGAAAAGAAAGAGCTTGATCATGAATACAGAGAGATTATAAATAAAAGTGTTGATGTGTTGATCAAAATAAAACGTGCTGAATCAAAGCTGCTACACTGGTAGCACGACTGCCATGGACAAATCCACTGATGACTGTGAGAAAACACAATAATCTCAAAAATCAAACAAAATTATATCAAAAGAGATTAAAAAACAATTGTAGGCTAAGGGTATGAGGTAATTGCTGCTCACATGACATGCCAGTCATTCAGTTTTTGGCTTATTCATGGCTGTGATGGTAACTGACCAGTAGAGGGCGTCCCGATTCCAGTCTTCCAGATCCTTTCGGCTCTCAGGCCTCAGGCGGATCCTAGACCAGCCTGGAAATGTGAAGGGCGCTTTTGATATTCAGAGCCAACAATATGATCAAAATTAGGTGAAAAATCGGGAGGTTTTTGGCACATTCTGATTCATACATCTTACAAATAGAGCACCTAATGCCTCTCACTTCAGACTCGTCCTTCCCCTAAGGCTTAGGATGTGTTGGCTGATGTAATCCGCGGGCCTACGGTAAGAACTGTAATTGGGGTGAAGGGGGCTACCGTTCGGCTCAAGCAGAAATAGATTTTTTTTTTCCTTATTTGATAAAAGCATCGTCTCCTGTAATTCTGAAGTCTCTCTTTCTTCTCCGACCAATTAGAGTGAGGCCAGCTGAATGAGGGGGAGGAGAGAGGACAGCCATCTCCATCAGCCTGCTAACCACTCAGGGGAGCTCATTAGAGCGGCCTGCAGCCCAGAGGCTCGGCATTGTGCTGGCACTACTTCTGACACCACGTCAGTACCATCAGCTTCTACACAACTAAGAGAAGGAGGAGAGGTAGAGAGAGAGAGAGAAACAGAGAGGGGCTTTCAACTCCCGTCTCCTGACAGCCTGTCACAGCGCGAAGGTGTCCAGATGTAATAAGTAACAGTGGGGATAAAACCAGCGCTGATGCAAAATGCCTCATGAAAAGGGCTTCATGAACTGCTGTGAGCTGCCTCTTGGATCGAGTAATTGAATCAAGGTATTTCGTGCAAAGAATACAAGAGCTCCGGTCCAGACGGGGGCTACCGGAGCCTCCGAGCGCGCCGTGTTTCGGCTTCAACTCACGCTTCCGCACGTGCCAGGTTGATGTAATCACTTTGGCGACGACAGGAATAAAAACGTTGTTTCCTCAAAAGAACGACTCCTGCATGCCCTCCACTAGAATTTAAGTGGGGAGCTTAAATTAGAGAGCAGCGGGGTTTAAAGCCGAGTATCGGAGGCATTTCCTTGGCAGTGAAACGCTGCCTTTCCCAAAGCCTGTGATGTCGGGCTGGGAAGTCTCCGCGGGGAGAAGACAAGAGCCCCTTCTCTGGTACGTGGGGCTTTTGTCAAAACATTTAAGCATATGCTCTCTCATATGTGTGCTAACAGTGGGTTCTGTGGCGGATCCAGGGCTCATCCCCTACCACATGGCAGCCCTGTCGCCTCAGAAGGAGGCGGGTTTGTGGGTGTGCATTATCCCAGATACAGGATTGGTTATCTTGGTCATACACAAAATTCTTCCTACAAAAGTAGGAAGTCTAAAAATGTCTAAAAAAGTCTAAAAACTACATCCAATCTGACTGAACCTAACAGATAATCCTTCAATCATCTACTTTCACCATGCTGAGACATTCTAAATGTCCTGTGTACAAATAATCTTAGTTAAAAATAAGTGCATCTCCGCTGTGACCATATTGAAGATGGCAGATAGATGCCTCAACTTCTTCACTGGTGCTGTACTTCAGGGCAATACGCTTTCTGCTGACCCTTTGCATAATCTAATTCATTCATTTATATTGAGGGAATATGTTCTTAAAACATGCAAGACTTTTGACAAATTTTTTTGGTTGTTTTTGTTCAGTTGTTGCAGTCTACCTTTCAACCATCGGAGTGTTTTTCGGCTTTCTTTGATTTCATTACAATGGACAATTGGGGGGTGAACTTGTCTTTTACCATATTTAAAAAATTGTTTCTACATTGGAGACGCAACATGCAGTGAAAGTAGACAGGTGAAATATTACAGACATCTGATTGCTTCAGCGAAGTGTGATGCAATTTCTTCTTTCATAGGGAGAATTCTCCATGAAGCAGCAAAGGACCCTTTGGTAGACACAACAACTGATCCAACCAGAGATTACCAAAGGTTTCTGCATCAGAGCTAGATATGTGTATGTGCACGTTTGATACCTGACATACCAGGTTCGCTGCCTTGGGGAGCAGTGAAGCGGGGAATCAGCATGCCAGGGTGCCCACACTTCATCTACAGTAGGTGCTGGGCAGAGTCCGCTGACTGTCACTGCCACGGCAGACGGGGAGATGTTCGTGGGCACAGGCAGAGATGGGTTTAATGAGTGTTTACTGCCACGTCCCGCTGCTGGGCTGCCGACTGCCACCTCGCTGGCAAGCCCACTCTGCATCTGCTAATTTAGGAGCGAGACAACCCGACACCCACCCACCTGTACTTCCACTAAGGGGTATCAGTTCAGCCCGTCTGGCCCCCTCCGAAAAGCTGCCACTTACATTTAACAGAGTGACAGAGCCAGCCCTCGCCGAGCAGTCACAGCTGGTGTTTATTTACAACACGTTTCACACAGTCGATATCAAGAGCTCCGCGCAGATAAAGGTGAGCATCACTTAACAGTCTGCTGGACAGTCTGAAAGCTTTCGGTGTCGCTTCTTCGTGGCCTTGACAAATTGAAGAGCCTGCACTGGCAGATATTAGACAGTTTACAATCTTTCATATCGTCTGTCTTGTCACACCAAAAACAAAGAAAAAACAAGGTAAGTCTAGCTTTCGGCCCTCATTTCACGATGCATCAAAGTACTTCGGAACTTACAAAATATTTGTCATAATGGTGCAAAAATATTTTTTCATATCTTTAGTTGTCTTGCGTGAGAAACATCATAAAAGACACGCTGACATCTGTGATAACTTTTTTATCACGCGCTGCTGAGAAACTGCAGATGTAAGAAATCACTGAAAAAAGTATAAAGCGGAAGAATTGTTTTGATGGAATGCGGCGAGAAAGCCTCGCTTCAAAGGAAAGTCGTATTGATACAGTATGAGAGCTCATTTCAACCAAGCAACTCTTGTCGCTGCGACTTGATAGAGGGGATCAGATGAAAGCTGCTGGCATAAAGGAGAAATGGAATAATGTGATTGTTGGCAGCTCTTAGAGGAATTGCTGCTTCCCGGTCGGAAGAAAAAAAAATGAGCATGGCAAGGTAACGTTAAAACAAAACTGCTGCAAAAGGATATCATAGCAACCGGCAGGAAATGGCATCCACATCCATTATGTCCCTGATGTCCATTATCACTTCAGTTGTATGAATAATCTGCAATGAATTTCTAATAGGCCTCATCCCTCCTATGACATCAAATAATTTATCTTGCACAATCCATCAACCAGACAGCGCCGCACGGTGAGATGATGCTGAGAAAGAAGCACGCACACACACATGCACACACACACACGCTGGCTCATATAAACATGCAAACATGCACACATACACACCGACGAGGCCATTGTAGATGTCCCACTTTTTAATGCATGCCTGCTGAATTTTTATTACCGCAATTCAGCTCCATTCCCCAAGAGGAACTGTTTGTAAAAAATCAGGTTCTGGTCTCATTTTGGTGTCTAAATGATTTAACTGCTTCAGAGACATATTTGTGTTACAATAGATTAATTTAGTTCAACTGTATAATGATAAAGAAGTGATAGTCTGCACTGCTAATGCTGGAATAAATGCATTAAGAGGGGACATTTACGATAGCTGCCACTGTACACAAAGCCTTGCACACACACCCGCACACACACACACACACACACACAATTATCTAGACCTGGGTCATGTGGCTCTTCAATCAAAAACTAATATATCTGCATATTCCCCTCCCTTCCCAGCCTCCCATAACCAAGACACACCCTCGCCCACAGAGTGACATTAAAAGCTAATCAGATGTTAAAAGGCTTTTCATTAGGGCCAGAAGAAGACAGATTGGTGTGTGGGGACCACTGACTGTGAGGCAGCGCTGCCCAGTAATTACCAATGGATCTTAGGCCTACCACCTGCCCCCCCATCACTGTCATTTTCATCCTATTGCTCATAAAAAACGAGCGCTCGCACAGGCGTGGGCATGCATACGCCACGTCTCCCGTGCTAAATTCACTGTCATGATCTCTTATCATGATCGTAGCAGCTAGCACTTGCATGTTAATGTTAATATTAATACTGGCTGCTTTGCTAAATGGGCTTGCTGGCTAATTAGCTAGCTAACACAGCCACAAGGCTATTTTGTTACACAAGCTGTTACCAACTGTTTTCAAGCTTCAGTCCAATATGTTTCTGAGAAGACATTTGAGCTAAACATACAGTCTCTTGCAGTAACCTAAATTTGTGATTGATGCTTGCATTAATCTAATGAATTCACATACACACCCACAAGAATCTTTTTTTTTTTTTTTTTCAGGTATTTCCCTCTTTCTAGTCCGGTTATGTTTAGACATTATATACACAATTCTCCATTGATTCTAGATGCTGGCACCAGACATGGTTGTTAGATTTATGACACAAGCCTCTCTATTATCATAAATCACTGGCTCCAATGTTAGCATGTCCCACTATACTTATGATAAGTGCTATTAGGCGCATGGTCTGACAGTAAGAATGGTTATAATGGTAGGGAGCAAACAGAGGGTAAGTACTACACACACACACACACACACACACACACACACAAAACTTCCTGTCCTCCATCCTCTCTTTTCCTGTAGATCAAGTGAGTCCTGTGCATCCTCTCTCCCTTCCTCTCTCAATCTCCTCCACATTAATTATGACAACGGCAATAAAGGAGAATGTTCAACAGGGAGGAATTGCAAATGAACAGGAACTGATTGGAGTTTCTCTAGTAGTAATTGATTGCAGGGTTCAGCCTTGAATAGTAAAAGGGAACAGGGGGGAGGAAAGAAAGAGAGGAAGAGAGTGAAGTGTGTGTGTGGGGAGGGGGTTACAGACCGGACATCCCAAGAGAGGAAGGAGCAAGAGGAGAACAAAAGAAGAAATAATTTGGTGACTTAAGTTATTAAGTCAGTTATATTTGGTTCAAATCACTAATCCCTCACCAAATTGGTCTTTCGTTGAGCTGCAAATATGAGAATTAGAGGCAGCATCAATTAATTACCAAGTGCACTAAATACAGGAATTTTCCTAGGTGACAGTGGTGCAGAAACATATTGCTAATATAGTTCCATCACACAAAAACACAACTTTATAGGCTTAGTGCAAGACGAATACAATGACAGCAGACTATAGAGACCACCTGACACATATACTTTGACTTGTGCTTAATCATTTTTAGGTGGCCCACTTTGTTCTGAGATTTAAATCACAAAAAAACAGCCTTTCCAGCTTCCATAGGGCTGTTCTACCGCTGCCTGTGGCTGATACATCTAATGCCAAAAACAGTGAAAACAGAAACCCTATGAAAATAATCCCAGCCATGGATATTTTCCCAGAATGCAAGGCCAAAGGCTACGTGCGAGCGGCAGGAGGTGTTCCTGTAAGCTTGGCCCCACCATTAGCCCCTGGTTGGTCGGCTATGGGGTCACGTATGATAAACAACACTAATTTTGTGGTAATAGTACTACAGCTGACTGTTGGTTTTCACAGGGAGGTAAAATGTCTGTAGTGACAAGTGCCAAACATTTACTCTACGTTTTCCTTAATCATTGTCATGTACCATAATTTTCTTCATTTCAGTAAAGTTGGGCCTGTTAAAGCAGTGCCAAGCACAACTTTTAATAAATGGGCTGTATTTACTTGTTTGGTACAATGCCTAATATGCTTTAAATCGTTTCCTTTTTTTCATAAAAGGGCGAAAACACACTGTCTTCATTTGAAATTAAAAGCACTGTACAGGAGCCCTGCTATAAAGTATTTTATATTCGAAAAATGCCAGCTTCCTTCCCAAAAACTTCCACTTGAGTTGTCAGCAGTTTGGGGCAATGGTTTGAGTCAAATAATGATGTTTTCATGAATTACGTAACAGTATGGGACCGGCCAGCTGTTGGCAGCGCTGCCTGTTCTGCTCTACTCTAAAGATAACGATGCAATCCTCATTCACTTTGCACTTCCATGAAAATCCTCACATGCTTTTTGTCTGCACACACACAGCCACAATCTGGGGAGCGCTACGTCCAGCTGTTAGATGGAACCCAGCAATCCTTTCTGAATTTACAAAGGTGGAGGATGGACTCTTTCCTGGGAAGAAAATAATGGACTTTCTGATGCACTTCTGCCATGGTGAATATAGCCGATAGCTTAGATTTTTAAGTGGTTTCAGGAGTCAGTTAAAGCAGCACTCTGCCACTAATCCATCAGAGTGCCATTCACAGGTTGAACCACTCACAGAGCCAGAAATCATAGTGTGGGTGGGCCTACAGAAAATCAGGTGGGCCATATAATGCTATGAGCCAAAATCACAACATTACAAGCATACTTGACTCAATTTGCCCATTTGTTACGAGGCACCATGGAGGAAAAAAGTTGACAACATCTCAACGGTATGCATATTTAGTGTTTAAGAGGAGGATCGTGGGATTGTTGCGAGCAAGGCAAAACAAATATTTTTATTGGTTACATATATGTTAATATTGACTGTATAATCATTGGATGAGCAGCTTTGGCCCCATGTGTGATAAAAAGTAAGTGTCATAATTGGGTGAGCCTGGGATCCAAGTAGGTGGGGCCAGGCCCACCCACAGCGATGTGCATGGGTTGCACATTGCTGTTACCAGACTCCGGGTGGTGCCAGCCTCTAGTGAGCCCCACAGACTAGCCAGGGCCGGGGAGGTAGCCCCAGGACCACTGACAGTCCAGGGTCAGGACCTGGCTGGCCCAGATAGAGTGATCTGCACTCAGGGCCACAGAGAACATAAATGTTGGATGAGCTCTGGCTCATTGAAATGCATAAAAGATGGAAGAAGACCCCAGGTGGTGGCTGTGTCCCTGACCGCCCAGCCACTGTCCGGTCATTATTGACCGAGCCACAGGGTCACCACTGGTGCTGGAACTGGGCCAATTACATCACCTGACAGTGATTAAACAGGACTCAGAGTGCAGCAGTGCCTCCAGCTATAATAAGATCCCCGTTATTATGGTGACATTTATTCTTCGTTATGGCAGTTTAAATCCATTACAATTCCATCCAACCATGTATTGTGAGCAATAAAGTGAAATGATATTTCTCTCCAACCGAAACATTATGGCTTAGATCCATGATATTACAGACATAAAATGTATGCTGCAAATTCCATATTGGAGGTGAGAGTGCTGTTACAGTATGTGTACCCACACAATCAATTTACAGAGCATGTTTTAACAGGATTCATATTAGCAAAGCCCTTCTGTAAAGGACACACAAGCAAACACACGACAAACCCGTTGCACCGGGAGAAATAAAAAGAACCCGAGTCAAATTACAGGTGGAAATAAGAAACTGCAATGCTGAAATATTCATAACGTCTAATTACAATTCTGGCATGGTGTCAAAGAACAAGTAATGTTAAAGCACTACCTCCAGCAGAGCCTATGGTATCATCTCTGCGTTCAAAATTCTTCAAAAGTGAGAGAAATTCAAAGAGAGGTGGAGGAAGCGAAAGAGAGACAGTGACAACAAGAAACTCTGAAGGTTATATGGAGAGCAGACAGAACTTTTTCTTAATGCTGCATCACCAGATCTGCCGTCTGTATCCCTAAAGAGACATGCAGCCAAGGTAAATAACCCTTTACGTAACGCAGAACGAGCATAATTAGGATGAAAAGGATTCCTCGCATACAAGAGACAAAAGCGTGGAATTGCTGGGGAATGTGCATCTGAGTGGTACAGCTGGTGGTGCAGCGCAGTGACACCGAATCAATTGAACACAGACGATGCAAACTTCAGAGACTGTCATCCCAGCACGGGGCATGAGAGAACACAAGTCAAGTAAGCAAGAAATGATTTGGAGTGCCTGCCTAGCCAGTGGAAGTCTAATAATATCTCTGTGCCATGGTGAAGTCTTTCCTTGCATAACCTCCCACCCCCCTCTTCCACATTACGGGGCTGTTCCAGTCGAGCTGTCCACCACCAGTGAATCAGACCCAAACTTCTTACTCACCCACAGTGGAAACAGCCATCTGTCTAGCCCAGCCACCTCTTTCTCCCCCCCCCACCTCTCCTTCCTTCTTCCTCTTCTCTCTGCTCGTCTGTTTGTCTCCTGCGAGCGATCACCGTTGCGCCGGAGAGCCTCTGTGCCTCAGGTGCGTGTTGTGGCGGCGCAGGATAGCAGAACGCTCCTCCTGAGATAAACTCCCGCCGTCCTTTACCCCGCTGCAGACTGGAGGGGAGGTGCTGTCAGAGAGCAGCCACGCAGCAGCTGACTGACTGACTGCCGCTGCTCTGTTTACAGCTCCAACCCTTGACGCCACACACGCCGGCCGGGCCCTTTAATTCAGCTCCCAATGGGCGCGGGGGAACAGCGATGACTTTACCTTTCAAAAATGGAGCCTTGTTCGGAGGCCAGGTCAGCCCTGCGGAGCCCCTGCTTCACAACACGGAAGGTATCACAGAGTTGGTCTGGGTATGACGCACCGGAGATCTGCTAACAGACACTCTGCCGGCTCTGATCTGCTGTGTTTGCTCGTTTGCCAGGAAGCTGTAACGCGTCTGGAATAGTCGTCAAGGGTCTCTAGCGGGACACCAGACAATTTGTTGTCTAGTTCAGCAGAGATACTGTACTTCCTCTCCTCTGGGGAGGCGAAGCACAAGATGCAGACGGACAGACAAACAGACACACAGGTCACCTCAACTGGCGGCTCGAGCTCCAGTCTGGCTATCAGAGTTGAATTAATAATACCCTGTGCTCCCTAAGCCTGCAGCTGAAATGGCCAGATCAGGTTCCCTGGCTTCTCCTGTTCCACTGGCAAACCTTTTTAAAGGGCCTGCATGCTTTAGAGCGCAGCCTTTGAAAAATATAGTCTCCCACGAGTTCAAACGCAGCTCTGCGAGCCTCTGCCGAGAAGCCAGGCCCTTTAAAGAGAATTTATTACAAAACAATTCCACTGAAAAGCAGGTTAAAAATTCCCTACAAAAAGGGGATTGGGTAGAGAGAGAGAGAGAGAGAGAGAGACACACAAACACACACACACACACACACACACACACACATGCACACACAGAGACAGAGCTGGTATGCAGACAGGCATTAGCTGAGAGAAAAACCAGAGAAGCCAGGTCAGGAGAGAACATGAGTAAGAGAGAGAGAGCTCCATGTGAAAAGAGCTGAATTATGGAGGTATGACTCCTGTCCTCAGGAATGTCCTGCCTGCCGGAGTGTGCAGGCTGACGACGCTCGTCTCCCGCTCAGTGGAGAGCACTATCAAAGGGTCAATCTGTCAGCCTCAACAAAAACACTGTAAAAGGGCCCGGGGTGTGTAAAGCAGACAGCGAGCAGCAGCCTGGCTTCCTCTCCCTGCTGTAAGAGCACTTCACAAATGAGAGGGCAACACCTCAACTCCAGTCCATACAGGCTGAATCGCTGTTAACTGCAGCCCGGAGACACTCGGGGAAAACGCCGACACTGCAAATACGTTTAAGCATGACTAACACAATTTAAACTAGCCACATTTAAATTTGTCACACATTTGACAGCAGCCTCTTGAGCATAAAGTATCAACACATAAGCCCTGTGTACATGTGTGAGTGATTGCATGGTAATGTTCAGTAGACCAGACAGAAGGGACTCCAAGCCAAGAGGAAAAACCATGTAACTGTGGCATTCATGAGAAATGAACAGAGACGGAAAATGTCTGATGGCCAAGTTACACAAGCTGGTGTGCGTGAGTTGTACCAGACAGGGATCAGAAACTCAATAAAATGACTCGACTCGGTGAGAGAGAGAGAGGAACATTTCTCTCTATTAAAACATAAACTTGAAGCTGTGGCCGGCCAACCCATAGAGACTGGAATTACAGACTTTGGGAGTTTATGACTGGTGATTGGCTACTGCTGACTAAGGCTGCTCTAGCCACACCGGCCACTAATTTTAGCCTTGCTGTAGTGAAATCACTGCGCAGAACCATTAATGCTTTAACCCCTCTCCTACAGCATCTCTGGGATACGGCACTGAATAACAACATAACAACTTATAGAGGTGCGTGCATCACATTATTAATTTTTACTAAGGTGCAGGCAGAGTGCGTTGCCATCAGTACCACACTGAAATATCAAATGTTCATTGTAAATAAATAAATCATATTCGGCAGCCGGTTTTCTCTCCTATGATAAAGAATGCACTATTTATCAGCACAGGTTTTAAAAACTCTTGGAAGCTTAAAACATTTTCACACAGTCAGATCCGAGTCAGTTTTAAGACCTTTAAATGCAAACCTCATGTTTCAACTTAAGCAGTTTGGCACATTTTCCATACGCTGTGCTCCAGATGAAGATGTGCAGTGCGGTTGTCAAGACAGATCAAAGAGTAAAAAGCTACGACCACGACTTGTAGCAAGTTGAGAAGTAATTACACACATTTTATTAACTGAATTAATGAAAAAGAACAGGAAGAGCCTCCTGTTTCAACCTGACTACTTCTCCAGGTTTTCCATGCGAGCAACGCTGTGCTCCAGATGCAGATCTGAGGTACAGGTGTCCAAATATATAAAAGCGTGAGTGAGCATTTCCCCAGAGCAGGGACCAGCATAAGCCTGATGGCTTTCCCAGCAGCGCGCCGCCATGCTTGGGAGCTCTGTAACAGGATCCCCCTACCTTATCGTCCGCACTGAAATGCAGTACTTCCACATTAGATTCCACATGGCCCTGACATCGCCGGGCCGGAGGCTTGAGACTTCAATCGTAAAAGTTCTTTGGGGGGAGAGAGAGAAAGAGAGAGAGGCCGAGGGGTAAAAAGGACACCAATGTTTTGATCAACTCAGGGCTGCGAACAGTCCGCATAAAGAGACGAGCAGCAGTCCCTCTACCAGCATCCACCCATGCCACTCCTTCCCCCTTTCTTCACTTAACCACAAAACATGGAGGCTACTACTCTTTTTTGGCTCCTGAGGAAAAATGACTAATTCTCTCTGCTAGGGGTTGGGTTACTTCAGTCACTGCCCCTTGTGAGCTCCTTTACTCCCTCTGAGTCTCGTCCTCAGCCACAGCAAACTTCTTGTCTGAGGAGAGGCAGCCTTATCCAGCATTACCAAGTAAGGCCAGCTGCTAAGTGGACTACACAGGGAGAAAAATCTCTCTCCTCACTTCGCTCCTGTAATGCAAGCACATGTTCGCATTCCACCAGCCCGCTGCAGCCCCCTTTTCCTCGGCAGCCTATCACTTACTGCGGCCACACAATGACTCCTAAATCATCTGTTTGGCTCTGTCTGAGCTGTCTGGGAGCGGAGGACTCTTTGGTCTCACTGCTGCAGCTCTGTGCCACAGTTCAAAGTGTCAGGTCTCATCTGGAAACAGGCTAAAGTGGAGGGGTAGGCGGTGGGGGCTCCCGTAATGGAATTTAAACACTAAATAACTTCTATCTCATGGTGTGGCCTAAGGGGGCATAAAACAGTGTGGCTGCTGCTGTCAGATCCATGCAGTGAGATCATAACCAAGCTGCAATGATGAGGAGCGCACAGCGGAATCTGCCACCAGAAGGAAAATAAAGAGTAAAACAAGGATAATGTGAAACACAAGCAGGATCGGCTCAAGAGAACAATTCAGCGAGAAGTGATGAAAAGTCAGTGAGATACTAAGCGACTTAGGGTTAAGAGAGACAGAGCGAAATACATAAAACATCGCCTTTGGCCTGAATATGATATTCTGCTGGGCAGCTGAAGCCTTGAACTTTTGGGCAGAAACTTCACACAGTATTACCCTTTAATGTTTTTTTATCACATAGCTGTGTGCTGCAGGGCCAAAGGGTAATTCTGGGAGCACAAA
>OMKZ01027294.1:9447-20594 GCA_900302535.1 Neoniphon sammara
CAGCCGATGTCTCCTCTGCATGTCAGGACAGGAGGCGGGCGGCATCTGCTTGTGTGCATGTGTGTGTGTGTGTGTGTGTGTGCCTGTCATTATCCATTTCAAAGATCTTAGTTGACATTCAAGCAGAATTTAAGCAATTTGAGGCTCTTTTTGCTTAAATAATTGTGAGTCTGTTGCATGAGCAGAAAACTATGTATATATATTTACAAGCTGTGATTTACTACATGAAGGGCATTAAATGGTAATGTGTGCATATGAGAAAGACCCGCTTCATTTTGGGTAATTCATGGCCTCACTTTGATTATTTTGTGCGCACAATTTCATGATTTGTTGAGTAAATGAATTAATCCATGCTTACAATTGAATAAAATGTGCAGAGAACTGATAATGTGTGTTAATTAAGCTTATTTAGCAAGTGTCAAACCCATCCGCGCACTTGCCTTAATTTGTTAAATTCTCCTTGATTGCATTGATTTATTTCGTTTAATTAGCCCGGTAGTTTGTTATATTTAGCTCAAGCAGGCTTTTGATGAGGTGTAATGGATGAAGACCGGTTAATCAAGTTTCACTTCAAGTAGAAAACTCAGGATTGAGTTGTTTGCAATGCAAACCCTTAATGACAAAAAGAGAAAACTGACAAGGATAATGAGGGACACAAGTTCTTTTAATTTGAGCGCACATTTAATATATTGTGCACAGAATAGCATGTCGTCCACAGAGTTAATATGCCATTGGCGTGTAATACATTTCATCCCTTCAGACAGAGCTATATGATGGTTAAACCTATTACCATGAACTCAGCTCTGTGAGCGTCAGCAGGGCCCGCTGGTCAGAGGTAGTTAGACAAATCATTCCTCAACCACGAGCCCCCAGATTCAAGCCTGCTTTCTTATTAGTAAATTATAGTGTTTCCTTAGAGAGCAATGTGTTAATGTGTTGATGTAGAGTCAAATATGAAGATGTTGACATTTCTCCACCGCTCTCTCTCTCTCTATCTAGGTTCACCCCTTTTATGTATATCTGCAAGTGCCTCAGGAATATTTAAGCACAGGTGAATAAAGCTTCAGGTTCCCACACTATTAAATTCACAGATCTGTTAACTGCAAATATGCATTATTCTGTAAAAACTGACATAAGAGTTGTTTTAAGCCATCCTGGATCGCTATCTTAAATATGTTCATTTTGTTATACTCCCCTCACTGTGTCCTATTTGTTCTATTTGTATTCGTATGCACCGTACATCCTATTTTTTACTGCTGCAATGACCCAGTTTCCCCACAGGGGCCATTAAAGCTTCATCTTATCTTATAAACAGCTTAACATTATGATGCAGTGTGGTGTGACACATGCAACATCCTGTAATCTCTTTAATAGTATATTCATGGTCGCAAGCTTTTCACATCTTTGACGCCTGTAATATCTTGGGCTTGTCACGAGCTTATTGCTGTTGTCATGTGAAAAGCTTTGCAAAACCTGTGCAACTTTGGTGATTTTAATGCTTTTTTATGTTGTAGCTTGAAAGATTACATTGTCCTCTATGGGTGATTTATTTATTTTTTTTTTTAAATCTGTGGGCTTTTGAAACCTTTTCAAAAGCCTAACGGGTAAACTCAAAATACATCAAGCTTCAAACAAGGGTGTTTTTCTTCATTCCTATGACATTATGGAAATATGAAGTTTTCACCCAGTGGTAACTATGAAGAAACATCATTGTCTGGAAAAGGCAGCTGGCCAACACAGGTGAAGTTTATGTGTTATAGATTTAGACAAATATAGATTCAGAAATATAAACTATTTCTTGGATCCAATATTTTCTTATGACCTTTCTCCATAAAGTGTGAATCTAAATGAAGGAGTGAGTGAGAATTCACACAATTTTGTGCCCAACCAAAAGAGTAATTAGGGGGAGCCAAATAATTAAAACTTGATTAATAAAAATGTTGCACAGGTCATGAACAAATTAAGACTAACTGGATAAAATACTGATCGATGGTGTGTGGGTGTGTGTTGCTGTGCCATGCAGTCATGTGTATGTTTCTGCATTTGCACGTATGTGTGCATGTGTGTCTGTGCAAGTACATTCCCGTGTTTGTGGGTGAGATATATAACTCAGAGCTGGGGGCATGCTGAGGTTTACATACATAAAATATACGCACTTGGACAGATTTAGTCGCAGGCATACTGACATGTACAGGCAGAGTCACACATACGTATGAGAACATGGTGTCGCATCACGTTCATATGGTCATGTGTGTTACATTATGCAACACCGCTGTAGTAGCCTGTGACAAATGATAAATCACAACATCACACATAAGAGTTTGGACCATTGTTGCACAACACAAATTTTAAGATAAATTTACCATCTATATAATCATATTGAAGTATTGAGAAATAATACAAAATGCTCATTTTACTTGACACATGCAGGAACACTAAGTCAAATTATGGTCCACCCAAAATGTATGTCTCATTGGTTTAATCTTTAATAGCTCATTTTCCCTTAAATTTTCCCTTCAGTTACTTCAAAGTTAGAAAAACAAAATCCATATTGTACAACAGTGACACAAACATAATCTGTATCCGCTGGTTGCAGTTTCATTGAAGCTGCATCAACACTTCTATTGAGTGAAATATTCAAACCCAAGATGTCATTGTTTTCTGGCTTGCAGCATTACATCAAATAGAAAATATCTACATGTCTTGTGCATCATTTTATACACATTTACCTGTCATTCAGCAGGATATATTTGGGATCTTTAGAAACCCTGGAATCGCCACTAGATTTTCAAATAAAGTTCTGTGTGTTTAAACCAAGCTCGGCCATGCAGCCATAATGAACCCACCAATGTGACAAGAGGGTAGAAAGCAATTATAAATACACTGTTTTTTATCAATTTAATATTTGGATGATTTCATCATACTGAAGATATATTTTATGCTTATTTTATCTCCTCTGCATATTCATGCACATTAAAAAAATTTTAAAAAAAGATGGTTCACTGATAGGGAGCTATCAGTTAAAAAATAGATATATATAAAATCCCAACAGTGATCCATCCACCAAAGGTAATTTGGGAAATAGAAAGACAAATCTCCTGTTATCTGCTTTGTTTCATTTGTCTCTGTTTGCGCATAATAGTCCCCATCCATCTAACTGACATTAACACAGGAAATTAATTATGAAGGCAACTTCCTGTTTATTGAATCCACACACACACACACACATGCGCACACATACACATCTAACAAAGGAAGGGACAAAATCATGACTTGCATCCACGTGCTAGGCGCATTACTGCATGGTACACTGCATGGTTCCCAGATACAAAACATATATTAGCATCACACTGCAATGAATTCTGTGCCCTTTATATGGAGACACATAAAAACAGGCAAACGCAAGAAAGTAGACCCACGAACAGAGAGCGGTAGAGAGAGAGAGACAGCCTTACATAACTTCACATCAAACTATGAATAATGCAGTCTCTCTGTTTACTGTGTTCTATGAATAATGCACTGTCTGTGTGCCTTTGTAAGCTTTCATGAGCGTGTATGTGTGTGTGTGTGTGTGTGTGTGTGTGTGTGTGTGTATGTGTATGTGATGTGCTTTTGAGTGGACGGATATTTGTGCATGTGTGTCTAAGTGTGTATGTGCGTGTGTGTAACGGAGATCAAACAAACCCAGACAGACACGGGTGAGGCAGGGTTCTCAGGGCCCGCTTTGAACTGGCAAAGTAAAGGGAGAGAGAGGGAGAGGGAATGGAGTAGAGAGAGAGAGAGAGTGGGGAGAGAGAGAGAGAGAGAGAGGGAGAGGTGAATCAAAGACATGGCCGTCCTACTTCCATCGCCCTTGAGTAATAGTCGCTTTCCTCGATTCATTTGCTCACCCTCTGATCTTTCCCTTCACTTGCTCACCGCTGATCTCCATCTCCTCCATATCAGGCTGAACATGTTATTATTATTATTCACACTTGTACAGTCCCTCCAGGAATTTAACATTTTGGGATCAAAGTTATCAAAAGTCCTACATGTAGCATTTTAACATCAGCAACAGTCCAACCACTGACACTGACATGATTCGGGGAACCAATTCCAATTCTAAACCAATTTGGGGATCCACTGAACAGTTTACCCACCATTAAAGCTCATCAAATAAAAGCTTCCATGAACTTTGGATAGATTGTATTGGAGCTTGAGTCAGGCCCAACCTGAGGCTGTAGTTTCTAAGCAGGTAGAAGCATTCTGAAAGATTAGAGTTTCATTTTTAGAAACTGTCCTCGCCGGTGCTGTGATTGCTGCCCTAAAAGCTGACATGCTTAACGGGCTAAAATGCCATAGCTTGGTTGAGCTGAAAGTGCAAGCATTTATCAAACAGGCTAGTTGTACGACATAAAGTACCGAACCTAGGCTACCTCTTATGGCACTGAATGAAAGAGTGTAACATCTCGTCTCTCAGACCCTGAACTGCGGTCAACAGACACAGGTCAGCCTCCGTTAGCGCTCCAGGGGTGAGGTTGCTAATGCGGCTAATTTGCTAACTTCAGGGAAATGCCCAGTTAACGTTCCTAAAGTGTGTGCACTCTTCTGTGAATGGCAGAGTTCGGACACTTCATAGTGACCCTTCTTCCACCCCGTTTCAACAACAAAAGTGCTGTGTCTTGCTTCAAACAGGCAGGGCTATTTCCAGATACAAAACTCCACTCACTTTGTTGCACACATTGGCCCTCCATTTGGAGCGCTCCGAAAAATGAATGACCTTGAAGCGCCCCGGGATCAAGCATCAGCTTAAATAAATCAGCAGCATTTATGAAAAAGCTAGCATACACACACGAAAAAAGGCTAAGGTTGAAAGCTATGTGATCATGGGGTAAATAAGTGTACCACTGACATCCACCAATTGCAGAACACAGACAACACCACAAGCTAGTCTGTCCGTTCTTATCAGGTTGGAGAGACAGGTATATCTAGAGCTAGGTATACTAGATAGACCTAAAGAACATGGTCCAGTGTTTTGTACCCAATTGCAATTCATTCTACCATTTTCCATTGTCTTAGGTGGCAAAAGAGAGATGGATCTGACTTTTTAGGTGAACACTACACAGTTTGAGGGTTGGAAGACATTCTGCAGAAAACATTGCTAAACTCTCTGCACCAAGCTATATACGTGCTTCACATGGGAAATACTATATGCACCTACTGCTTGTCCATACGCATTGTGGCTACCTGATTTAGATCCCTACTTGATTTAATCTATGTATGTACAGTGATTATAGTGGTTACGGTTGGTTAGCTTGGTCCAAATCAGGTACAGTTCCAAATTGAGTAGTGATACCCATAATGTGCACATGGGTAAATTATCTTCCGCTTGGCACACTTTCCAATTTGGTATTGACACCACCTATATGAGTTTGTTGTGCTATCACCACAGTAACGGCCTCAAGGGTCAGGGATATTGCAATGTTTGGTGCTGTTTAAGACAATAAGACATGGAAGCAAAAGAAAAAGCACAATTTGCACTAATGAGATTCTCACTTGTAACAGAGCAACCTTGAGTGTCGCATTCTTATCTCAGAGACATCCAATGTCCTCTGTTGTGTTCTATGTGGTGAGTGTCTGTCGTCTGGAACTGAAGGATCTCAACTCCGTACAGAAGATGTTTGTCGTCCACAAAAAAGACAAGGCCGCTTTGGGTCGGGACAGAAACCAGGCCAGATAGGTTATGAAACAGATGGAGAGATGCAGAACAGAAATTTCCTTAAATACATATCTCAGAAATTATTTCTTTAGGAGTAGTCTGCAGTGGGGACTAGTGGTGACAAAATAAATAAAGCCGATGCATGATAAAATGTTCATTTTAACCTGAAACCTGGAATGCACAGGAGAAATGTTTTCATCACAAAAATATCCGAGAGAGGTGGCAAGAGGCAGCGTGTGCATTTTAGTTTACACATGCATTTTAAACTAGAGTAAATCCAGCACATGCCACACCTGCACAGCAATGCAGTCAATTTCCAACACATTGATGCAGCGGTAATGGATTCTCTCATTTGAATTGAACAAACAGCCATCAGAGAAACACATTCAATTCATTACATGTGATCCTGGCCTAAAACACACACCCGCATATACACACATCTCACACATACACATTTGGACACATGCATATAAAAGAGCACACATACTCCCCCGCCAACACGTGCAGGAACAGACGTGCGCGCACACACACACACACACACACACACACACACACACACACACACACACACACACGCAAGATGTGAGTAATGTTTGTCCATCTGGACCGCAGACTGGACTGTGTCATTATAATCACTGGAGAATGATATGAACATGGAGAAAGTAAATGGATAGACAGAGAAAAAACAATGGTCTAGGTAAATGAGACGGCATAAGGGCTTAAGCACATTTTTTACTCCCCACGCCCTTTCAGCTCATTCCGCAATCTCTCCACACAGCAGGTGCAAAAACTCTCTCTCATTTTTTTGTCTATTTTTTCCCTGCCAGCGTTTTTCTTCTCTTTTTTTTCAGTCCTTGTTTTATCATTTCTTTAGTGCTGACTTTCCTTGTTTCCTCGCTCTCAGGTGCTTTCGGCCGCGCAGTAAGCAGAGAAAAACAGACATCTTCCGAACTTCCCGGGCCCGGTCTCGCTCCGCTGTGCTGAGAAGTAGAAAGAAGTAGACTTCAGAGTTACTGTGTGTTTTCATCGCTCAGCTTTTGTGGAGGGTGATGACTGCTTTTGAAGGTCTCGCTGTTTGAGGGGCTTTTATGGCAGCGGTAATGATGAGCAAGTGAGTGGTTTTGTCCCGCTGCCTGCTCTGTCCAAGTGTGGGCGATGGTGTGTGCACATACACACACATACTGACAACAGTGCCAACATGACCTTTATTTGCCCCTATGATAGTAGCATGGATTGCAGATGGGGACATTTTTCTCAGTGCATGACACACAAAGCACACACACACACACAGAGACACCCAGCACCATATGTCAACCCCCACCCAATTCCTCACATTCAACCCTTAACCCTGCCACCACACCCGCCTCCTACCCTCAAAACTAGACCATCCTCACCACCTCATCCGCCCCGCTTTCCCACATTGGTCACCGCCACATCATTGACCGCCAATGGTCACTGATGACATCACCTCTGTGCAACCTGACACAGTACTGCAGTGTGACTGCTGTGTGCGTAAGTAACCCGAGTTTGCCTACTGTCTACGACACCAACAACCAAAACAGGAACTGACCTATGATTCAACTGCGCCCATCCTTTTGTCATCTGCAGACTATTACTCAGGGTTGACGGAGCAAATATCCAGCTCAAGTATTAATGTTGTCTCAAATGTCTCAAATTTTGCCTGATTACTCATGCATGGCTGAGGTAAAAATCTACTTCAGAAAATGCAAAATTCACATCTTTTAAAGAGGGGTTAAGTAATCTTTGACATGAATTGGTGACCAGAAATAATTGTAACAAAATTAACTTGCTTCCTCCCTACCAACTTATTGGAAGAGTCTTGCAAATGGAGTGTTTTGTTCCAAGTGCAGGTCAGAAAGTGAATTTTTAAAGCTTGAAATTTCAGCACCTAGCAAAGTAATCTCTGAGTTAGTGTTATTGATTAACAACCCAATCAAATCCTCCACAGACATATTATGGTCCTTTTTGTACTTAATGCCCCTTTGAAAGGTACTCACTGCAAGCTTGGCAAGTAATTTTATCTTGCAACCAGACTTATAATAATAATAATCACTGGTATTCATATAGCACTTGCAAAGTGCTTCACAATCAAAAGAAATAAAAGTGCAAATGATCAATAAAACAGAAGGTTGGAGAGGTAGAGCAGTGATAAGCATATCTAAATAAAATAAAATAAAGTCCAGCCAAGGGATAAAAAATGGAATAAATAACCTGTCAGGAGAAGAGAATAACATAATACAAAATTCAACAAGAATAAAAATTATAAATAACACTAGCTAAACAAAAGATAAAGGTTAGAAAAGGGCTTTTTATAGAGAGAAGCTTTAAGAATTCATTGAAAATATGATCCAGATTCTGCTTGCTTGAGCTCCTCAGGCAAAATATTTCAAAGCTGCGAGGCCCTGAACACGAAACACCAGTCACATTTAGCCTTTATCCTGGACACTGGATCAGTCTGAGGGCTCCAGTCTATGGAGGTCAGCTCCACGCAGACTCATACAAGTTCAGAAAGACAACTATGGGCAAGGCCATGCAAAACTGATCAATAAAATATTAAAATCAATTCTAAAATGGACAGGCAAACAGTGAAGAGACTCTAAATTGGGGGAAATATGGTCCTGTCTCTTAGTTTTGTTTAAAAGCTTTACTTACTGCAGTGTTTTGAACACACTGGAGCCATTCTACCTCTTTTTGTTCAAAGCAGGGCATTGCAATACTCAAGGTGATGTGAAATAAAAGCATGTATAATCTCTGTTTCACAAAAATTCAGGATGGATCTAATTTTTGCAATATTGCTCTGATGGAAAAAGGATGAGTGGACAGGCTTTTAGTATGCGGCTCAAAATTAAGGCTGATGTCAAATAATATGTTGAGTTGAGAATTTAATTGGAGCAAGGGCAGGTCAAATTTGGCTGGAAGCATGCTCAGAGCTGATAACAAAGGCTTCAATTTTCCCTGTAAAACAATTTTTGACATCCAGTCCTTGACATTCACTAAGTAATTATGCAACAAGGCTGATGTTTTTATTTCACTTACCTGAGAGGTACAGCTGGGTATCATCGGCATAGACATGCTAGGAGATGCTAAGCTGTCTAATTAAGTAGCAGTAATTTAGCAGCTAGGCTGGCTCATTCACTGCTACAAACTTAGATGTGTCTATACCACTAATGACACAAGCTGAAAGAGAGCAATTTATTCACTGTTTTACGAACACAGCTTGCTTTTGTCCTGTCTGTGTAATGACTGGGACGATAAGTGTCACCTGTCTGTTAGTAACAAAGGTAAACTAGCCTAGTATATGGCTAGAACTGTATGTATATTCTATTCTTAGCATGCAATAAATTTGGAATGAGCTACAGTCATTCTCCTGCCATTGTAGTCCAGCCAAAAATCAAAAATCCCAAATGTATTTTTTTTTTTATCCCCCCCCCCCTAGTTGACACTGTATCATGAATGGGAAATCATTTAAAGGTTAAAAGTTCACCTGAGGTTAACAGAGTTAGGGTGCTTGTGATTATAACGTCTCTGTTATATTGTGCTACAAAGTTGTGCATACCAACATGGCATCACGGGCGCTTCACTTTTTATTACTTCATCAGCAATTCAGTTTTTATTATAGATGAATGCATGTCACTAGACTCATCCTGAGACAGAACCTAAGTTGCATTCATATTGCACCATGTTGAACCAGCCTTACAGATGATATTTGAAACGCAGCACAGAATAATACCGCACATACTTGACACTAAAATGTAATATGACTAATTGAAAAAAATGCTCCAAAAAAGTACAAGTACCAAAAACTCTGCTCAGTTACAGCCACAGGGGTAATTGTAATTGGTTAGTTCCTCTCTTGATTATTATAAAGCAGGATTAGATTGTCCTTGAACCCCCGGCTGCTGCAGACCTCTGCTGTACGTATGGGAAAGGTTCAGCAGGCTAACTCAGTGAAGTGGGGCGGTGTAGTGTTGTGCTGATGGGGCTGAAGTGAGCATTTAGAGCGAGAGGGCAGAGTTGGGCTAGAGTGCCATACTTACAGTCTCCTCTCCTCTACCCCATTTATGACCATAATTCATTTCAGCATCACTATGGAAACTGAGAGGCCATAATCAACGAGTGGCATCCTAAGTGGTGCCTGAACAAAAAGATAATAATGAAAATAAAGGCTGGAAAAATGTTGTTGACTTTGGATGAAGAACAGGGAATAGGAACAGGAAAAAAGCTACAGATGATTTTATATTGTTCATAGTGAAAGATGGGATAAATTGAGCATGGCATTTAAGTGCAATTTAGGGTCCTTGATAATTTGAGAGTTATTATCCTGAACACAATAAATAAAAGGCAATCAATCGTCTCTAATGAGGCTCTGATTGGCACCGCTTTAGCGAATAAAAGTAAAAGCAGTTCTGCCAAGACATAAATGTCTATTCATTTGCTGGAGTGATTTCTAGAGAGCCGGCATTGCTTTGTGTAAAGCTTTTACTGGACGCTGACTATTGTGCAGATAAAACGTGTCAGTAATAAGACTGACACACACCATAATGCACTGCGTTCACAGCTACGTTCACGCCTTTTAAATTAGATGGGAGGACTCTGGCTGCACATTGTGCGGTTTAAGGACGGGGACGTTCGAAGATAATGAGAGACAAGCGCTCATGTTGTGTGAATGCACTCTTGTGGCATTAGGGCAGCTTTCTAGATTAGAGTAGGGTATTCAGGACAAATATGACATTGAAAATAACGCATCTTAACAAATTTAATCTAGCGCAGCGAGTCTTAAAATCAGCCACAAGGCTGAGCTTGTTTGACTTGTTTTGAATGCACGTCAACTGCTGTTTCCTCAATTTTCTTGACACTAGATGAGTGACATGGCTTATTATGTCTTTTTTTTCTGTTTTGAAAAGGTACTGGAAGCAAGTACATTTTTCTAACCTAGTAAGTAGAATTTTCCATTTGAACTGTGAAAAATATACCAGGGAATATTCATCTCCCCTATACCTCCATGATCTGGCGATGACCGCGCCCAAAATGCCAACCTCATGCCAAGTCAGGGGTTCAACCCTGAGTTGCCAGATAACCAGAACTTCACCCTCTCAGCTGAGTGGGCAGCGTGATGAGATAAAGACAGACGCCCCCTCACCTTGGTGAGCAGATCGGTACCACAGCGGGACTGACTGATGTCCAACACCCCCCAGGGAGGGCTGTGTATGTGTGTGTGTACATGTTCAATACCATGACAGACTGGCAGCCTTCAGCCCCCTATAGGGAAAGGAGAAGGGAGAGAGAGAGAGAGAGAGAGAGAGAGAGAGAGAGAGAGAGAGAGAATTAAAGGTGGGTGAGGGGCTGCTCATTTATTGCTTAAGTACAGAGAGACACCTAGAGAGGAGGAGAGTGATGGATGATGGGAGCAAGAGGAGGAGGATACAGG
>OMKZ01027295.1:0-15053 GCA_900302535.1 Neoniphon sammara
TTCTCTCACACACACATTTGATTGGATTAGGGCTAATAATTTGCCCACTCAACACCCGTGTCACTCCTGGCCGGCCTGGAAGGGGCTTCCCTCTTTCTGTGGTCCTTCCCAAGATTTCTTCCACATCCCCCTTTTAACTTCTGGGGGTTTTGTGGGAGTTTTTTCTTGCCCGCTATGAGGGTTCAGGTCAGGGGGGGTCCATTTGTTTTATACAAACTGTGGGCCTGTAAAGCCAGTAATTAGGGGCTAAATAAAACGGGAACTTAAACTTGAACACACACACACACACACACACACACCCCTCCTCCCATACCTCAACACACTGTCCCATCAACTTTAACTTCTATTTTACCTCAATAAAAGATATCATTGATATCACTAAAATAATGTCCTGTATGTATAGTTTTATTTCTTTAGAGAACTGTAAGTGACACTATAGTCAACGTCGTATGCACTGTATTAAATACAGTGCTTTAAACACCCTGTCTTGCTGCTTGCAAATTATGACATTAAACAAAAAAATCTGAATCTAAAACAATTAAAAATGAATAATTCACAGTAAAAATTAGAGAGAAAATAAATAAATAAATAAATAAATAAAATAGTTTTCATGAGGCTGTGAGTCCAGGACATACACTGAGCTGCGACAGCCAGAAATCTCAGCAGGTATTGATCAGTATTGATCAGCAGCCGGTCTGAGTGTGTTGGTGCGGCAGGACGAGCTCGTACCGATGCTGGAGTTCCTGCTGCTGCGAGGCTTGGTGCAGGTCACACTGCTGAAGAAGAGCTTCAGCTGCAAGTAGGAGCTGCATCGCATCTTTCCCCCGGAAGATCTGCAAACACACATGCTTCAATTCTTTGAACACCTTTTTAACACTCAATTTAACTCAATTCATGATAAATTTGTGGACTAATCATTCATTCATTCAATGTTTATTTCCCTCATTTCACTATATAATTCACACTATAAATAATACACTGCACCCTGACCTACTGATACACAGTCTCAGACCAAAAACGAGCAGGGGGAGAAAATAAAAACTTACTTTACCTGCCACTTTCTTAACAATAAATACATAACATAAACAACATGTAGATGGTCTGTCAGTTATTTTTTAACAACCCGTTCCTACAAACCCTTTAACAATTGAGCAGTATGCCCAAAATAACAACCATTTCACTTACTTTACCAGTATGTTGTATTTGTATTTTTAACTATCATGTGTACAGCTTGATGTTGTTTAGCAACAATGTCAGCAGCTACCTTGTAGCAGGAACTATTTATCTTTGTGGGAGTAGCAAATCATAAAAAATAACAAATTAATAATGAAACTGAGGAAGGCTGTCCAGCTCAGGAACATCAGGCTGAACATGATCCTGACAAATGGGACGAAGATCAAAATCAGCAGGTTGAACTTTCATCACAGTAGTAATAATAATGCAGAAGCAGCAGTGGTGGGGCTGCTAGAGAAGCACCCTGTCAAGGCAAGCTGTGATGTCATTTAAAAAAGGCTTTGAGTTCAGCGAGTGAGATGATGATTGGTTAACTCAAAAGCGCACCAGTGACAAAATAAGGCTGCTGAGCAGGAGAGATTCTTGACTGAACTAGCTTCGCTCATTAACAGGAGAGACAATTATTCAGATCTGCTCTCATATACAGATCTGGTACTGGCAGTGGCGGTGTGTCTAAGTGGTGGGGGATATCGCTTTGCTGTTGTGGAGGTTTGAGTGATGTCTGGATGCATGGGTCATTGTGTTTCTGTGAGCCTAAAATAGCGTCATTCAATCTCTGACTGGCCCCTTCAATCAGTCACAATGAAAAACTCAATAAATTGCTGCCTGTACAGACAAATATTGAGATTTAACCATATGGTATTCCTGATAAAATAAACTGGATGGATGTTCATTTCAGCTTTGGGTAACTACATAACAAATCTTTACATATGAACAGACAAAACACACACTGTCAGACCTGTGTCAGACCATTCCTTGGAGTGACTCAGTTGGGCTACTAGTCTAAAATACCCAGAGAAGTCTTCAATGAAACACAGTGACACTGGTTTCCATGTTCATGGCCAAACTGTACATTCATACTGTTCAGAGTAGTATGCACTCTTTCAGACATCAGCAATACACTCTCTCCTCTTCATTAAAGAAATGCACTGAACACAAAATCACCACCACCAATACCACTACTTCTACTACTGCTACTACTAACAATAATGAAAACAATGTCTAACAATATTAACACAATCTTTGTTTATTATGATTATCAGACACAATAAAGGTCTTTCACCCATTCGTTCTGCCTTTTAGTTAATTTCTTGAACAGACAGAGAACACTTAGTAATGCAAATAGGCCCCCCACCCCCCCACCTTCAGCTGCTCTGGGGTGGTTGCTTGGTTGCAGATGCTGAAGTCCCACAGTGGATTTCCTGTTTCAGCCTCTGGATCTCTGAGCGCTGAAAGTGGATGATGCGCTCTGCCTCCTCCTTAAAGTGCAGAAACACCACTGGGTTTCCTTCTGATTCTTTAGGCATTGCTACGGTCATAAAAGATAAGACTTCATGTCATGTTAGACCACGATAATTTTTCCCTGACAGTGCAGAACGTAGAAGACACAGAAGAGAGAAAGCACTGACAGGACTCAGTGTAAGCCCAGCAGAGGCACACCTTTGCCTCCGGGAGACTTAAAGGACTACACCATGTTTTGGGGAGATTTGCCTGCTGGTCGGCTCCCCTGTTAATAAATGAGAATTTGGACAACAAAATCCTCCATGTCTTCCTGGTAGATCGTTTGGTCCAGTGATCCATGGTAAGACTTTAACATACATTAAGTTGAGGCATTTGCATTATTTCAAAAGTAAAAGACTGAGGAGGGGAACTAACAAAGATGTGGTTTATTCCTTTAACCATTAAACTGTCTGGTCTTATTTTGAAATGGACCCAAAAGCTTCTCAGAATTAGAGTCCAGTGATTAGCATTTTTAGCCTGTCACTGATGGGACATAAACTCAGCGCTCCTGCTTTGAGAGACTTGACACAGGGGACTATGTTTTAAACCCCAACAGGGATGAATGACCTATATCACAAGCAAATTCAATGAGAATCAAGAAATGGATGCACAGTGAATTCACACATTAAGTTATCTGCTCACCTCTGACATCAGCAGAGCTCCATTTCTTGGACTTCTTGGTGAGAGACATCTGAATTTTGTAGTTGTGGGTCTTAGACCTCGCCGTACGCAGTTCCTGACGCAGCTCACTGATTTCCCCAATCAGAGAGACATTTTCCTGCACAGGGTAGAAGACAATCATGTTCACTGTTACATACATATTTTCTCCATCAAGCTCTTTCTTGGATTTGCACAGAGAAACAAGGCTGCTTTAGCCTCACCATGTTGTAGTGAGGCTAAAGCATTGAGGCATTGAAAAACTGGGATTTTTACTGTCTTTGCGTTTGGATTGACTAATAAAAAACAAACAAAAACCATATTTGCCCCATATTTCTAACTTTTTTCTGTGAGAATGCTTTATTTGTCTTTTGTCTACGAAACCAGCTGCCAGTCTCAACCTTTGGAGTTTGACAGTCAATTCAGACAGACACAAACTTTGTTTGTCATGGAAGGTTATCAGATGCAAAAAATGTCAATCTTGGCAAGCCATCTAATCTATTACTCAATCTTAAAATCCAATTTTTCTAAATACATGAAGACACTCACCCAATATAAATCAACTTGTATCAAGAATTTTCAGGTGCTACTAAATTGATGCTAAAGGACGGATCTGCCTGAATTCAGTTTACTGTTACTCAATTCCTGCAACAAGTGAAATTCCATTGGAAAAAATTAAATTGTTACACCCCAATGGCAAATTGTTTCCACTTATTCTTGGGAAATTGTTTTAAATCCCTTGTGAGAAGTCCAAAAAGCAATGCATGCAGTGAAATAGTTGAACTTGTTCAGCAGAAAGTCAGTATTGTCACTCACCTTCAACACCTTCATTCTGTCATTCCTGTGGTCCTCACAGGCTTTTGCCAGCTTCCTATTAAGAGAAGCTTCAGTCTTCTTCAGATGTTCGATGTGGCGACTGTGCTCCCTCTGAGTTTCTGGATCTTCATCCACTTTCTCCACCTTGGAAACACATGCACACTTGGCTCTCCTCTTCTCATATTCTTTGTATTTCCTGTGGGATCCACTTAGCTATAAAGGATCCACTGTGTGTACCACTCACCACATCATTCGGCTGAATGTAGCAGGTGCAGAACTCCTGTATGCTGTCTTTGAATTTCTTGGGCTGTTGGATGAAGCCTACACATTTGCAGAGGTCACTCTTAAAGTGGTTCACATAGGCCTCCATATCTGTCAGCTGGACACAGGAGAGACAGGCAATGGCTGAATATGTTTTGAACTTAAAACACTTCAGTAATTCACAGCCTTGGCGCATCATAAAGAATCTTAGTAAATGTGATGGGGAAGAATTATAAATCCTATGTCAGCAAAACTGTGGTAACTGCTGACACTTCTCACTTCCTGCATCTTCGTGCACATCTTCTCATTTGCGGTCTTCAGCTTGAGCTTCCAATCAGACACAGTCTGCTCCAGCTGGATGTTCCTCTTGTGAACTTGCTCCAGCTTCTTCTCAATCTGAAAAACACAGCATCTCGGTCAACAGTGTCTCTCATGACAAGTCTGCTCACTTTCACCATGATATTTTCCTCTTATCTTTTAGTAGAGGCACAAAATCTTATTTTGAAAAGGAATATGGACACACCATCATAACCTTTATGTTAGAGCTGACTGGTTGTCTTTGTATGTGAGTAGGCGTACCCACCGATTCTGATTTATTTGCAGATCTCTCTTCGGGCTGGTCCTCACATACTAGAGCACAATTTTGACAATAACTCGAGGACATTATGGCACATGATCACAGAATGTCTTGCAACTGTCTGCTCTTCATGTCCAGACAGTACTGCCTAACAGTTACGTTGTTCCCTCCACTTGGAACTGCCCATAGCAGGGGTCAACAATGGCTCGCAGGCCAAAACTGGCCCCTCAGCAATATTTCTTGGTCCCCAAATGATTTTGTTTTGGTGTTTTTTAACACTAGTTAGGATTGCTTGTTTGGTTATTAATCCCATATCCAAGCACACACACACACACACACACACACACACACACACACACACACACACACACACATACACACCCACCTCTTGGATCTGCTCCCTCTCTTTTATGCCATTTCCTTGAGGCTCGGTCCGATTCTTAAGCTCTGTGATCTTGTAGTCAAGAGTACATGTCAACTTCTTCAGCCCCAGGTTCTTCTTTTCCATGTCACCAATACTCTTATCCTGTGTGTGTGTGTGTGTGTGTGCGTGTGTGATGAGGGATAAGATGGAGTGGGTGGGGGGAATGGAAGGAAGTTTGCTCATTATATGCTTACTCATACATCTTATACAAGTTTTAAGTCACATTGTGTACCCATAAAAAAAAACTCCTTAGAATCAGTATGGGTCTTTGATTCATGCCAAATCAGTGTATATCTGGGTGGCTGCCATGGCAACAGTTGTAGCATTCACTGAGTCACGCGCCAGCAGAGGTTAAATCAAGTGAGTGATTTTTATTTATATTTATTTATTTATTTTTAAGGCTTTTAGAAGTAATTGAGCCTTATCTGTTATGTTGATTTAACAAATTTGTTGACTGAATTTGCTGGTTTTATCCTAAATGTTGCTTGACCTAGGTAGAGACTGGCGTCTTTCTGCTGCACTTTTAGTTAAGTGACAGGATCCGATGTGCTGGTTAATCAATTACAGTCTTACAACATCAACGATCTAAAACCATAGTGACATCTTGTGGTCAAAATGAAATACTTTGTGTCTTGGTTCAAATACCTCTTGTGTAGAAATCCCCAGTTCTATATGTCTAACATATAGAACTGTCTAACATGAAATTTTTGAGGAACCCCTAATCACAATGTCACCTTGTCCTCGGAGGTCTTTTCCAGCCTCAAGATCTGCTTCTTCAGGCCCTGGATGTTGGTCTCCAGGGGGTGGATCAATCCATGTAGCTTCTGCTGCTCCTGCTTCAGCTTGTTTATGTCTGAGCATCTGTCGTCCAGCTCCCTCTGCAGACTGTTCAGCTGTTATTATCCCATTGCCGGCCGACCACGTCAGGGTGTAGAAGAAGAAATGGAGGATAAAAAATGGGGAAAAAGGCAACAACAATGAATCAGGGGAGCTTTGCCCACCTTTTTCTTCATAATGCCTGTTTCTCCCTTCAGGTGCAAGTTGGTCTCTTTCTTTGTCTGCAGCTCCCTCTTGTACTTGGTTTGGATGTCTTGGACCACATGGTCCACATCCTGCTCTGTCTGCTTTATGATCTCTTCATACTCACACGTCTGCTTCCTTGCCTCATCCTGCCACTGAAAAAAAAAAAAAATGAATATGATAAAATCAAAGCACACTCAAGAACACACACCTACGTGGTTCCCTATGAAGTCCTTCCCACTTTATACTCCACTGCCTTCAAACTAATATATGACATATGGCCACATAGGACCCTGCCACCTCCTCCACCTTCTCCTTGCTCCCCCTGACTGACCTGGCCCAGGAGGCCAGTCTTCCCCTGCAGCTGGGCCTCATAAAACTGCGTGAGCTCCTCCAGGGCACGATGTTTGCTTTCCTCCGCAGCCATCAGCTGCTTCTCATAATCCTCCTGCATGGTTTGACACTCATACTGAAGCTCCTGGTACTTCTCACTCTTCAGCATCAGCTTCTCATTGTTGGACAACTCTGTATGTAACAGACAGACAGACAGACAGAGACAAAATTGTTTTGTTATTCCCTCTAAATTTCTACAAAGTGCTAATGCTGATTTCATGTCCTCTCATACCTAAATCCTGCAGTTCTTTTGAGTGTTTCTCGGCGGCTTCTGCATACATCTCCTGGTGCACAATTTCCCGCCTCTCTGTCCTCATGACCTAGAATTGCAGTACAGAGAATGAAGCCTTTCAATCAGGCAATTTATTTCAGTAGCAGCAATATTTATTGTGCTGCTGACTCACTACAGGCCAATCCATCAGAGTAAATTCTTGTGCAGTAAATGAGCCTATGTGAGTTACATTAACCTGCCAGCAACACTACAAAGGAAATGTTTATCATGCACTGTAAACACACTGATTATGTGCTAGAATGCATGATATTATAGACTTCATTATAAATGTTTGTAACTATGCATAACACCTTATAACATTGTAAGGTAATTTATAATGAGGTTCGTAATGATGTCCTGCAGTATAAATACAGCATATCTCCTATTGAATGTGCTAATGTTGCCTCAATGTCTACAGTGTCCATGTCAAGTTTGTTCTACTGCAAGTAAATACATGAGCTTTCCTGCCAAATCTAATACACCTGCAGTGTTTGGTCCATGGTTTTGCCTTAATGGGAGAGGTGAAAAGCAGTTACAGATATAGAGTATATGAAGTGAAGCTGTATGGTAGTGTGGCAGGCAGACCTGGTTCATAGTCTCAAGTGACTCGATCTTCCGGGTGAACTTTTCAGAAAGTTCCTTGATCTTCTCGTTGTAATTCCAGTCCACCCTGCGGCACTGGTACGACATATGCGTCCTCAGATCCTCTAGCTCCAACTTCAGCTCCATTATGTTCTGGTTCTGTAACACCAGATGTCATTTGCTTTTTATAAAGCATGTCGCTGTATGTTGCTGACTGCTTGCATGTAATGTAATACAATAAAATGCGGTCCATGTAACAACATTGTATTGTTTGTTTTTCATGTCATCCATGTGAATGTTTTTGTTATATTGTTGACTGGTCTCTCTTGAAAAACAGATCATTTTTCTGTGAGAACTCCTTAAATGAAGGATAACTTAAAAATGAAAACTGTTTTTGAACAAGGTTATCTGTGTAATATACAATATAGGCCCAAATCAAACACACACATACACACACACACACACACACATGCACATGCACACACCACTTACCAGTAATATACTCTATTGCTATAAAGGTTACGTTTTGTTATTATAGATCAGTGGCACACACAGATGCCCACACAGACCTTCTCCTCCAGGTCAGCCTTGGTGGTGAGGATCTCCTTAGTGTGGATGAACTGCTTGTTACTCCTCTGTCCACGTTCCTCCTGGTCGATGATGTTCCACATCAGCAGGCTGCCATCCTTGGACACCGTTAACAGGAACTGATCATCAAATGTGATCACCATCTGAGAACACACACAGTCACCAGTTCTTCAGTGAGTGTTTCTCTGTGTACAGTATTTCAAATTATATCTCATGCTTTGTTAACAATGTATATGAGATAAGTGGTTTATATCATATTCTGCTCTCAACCTATTCCAGTATGTAGAATTAAAGAACTGAAATCTGCTTCAGATCCTGTTTATAGTTGATGCAGTTTTTCTCCTCTGGTTTTCTTTTATATTACCATTTCGGAGAAAGAAAATAATTAGGTGTGCTTTTGAATTTTTGTGTTACAATTCAGTCCAGCTCAGAGCCGCAGCTGTTCTGTACTGTAAAATCTGTGACAGATGATCACAGTTTCAGTTTCAAAGCAGATGACACACCTTGGTGACAGGGCCACAGTGGGCCTGGTACTCAATCCAGTTCCTCTGAATGGGTAAGGGGTACTTGATTGCCCTGATGGTACCGCTGCAGGTCCCAGTGAAGACGACCTTGCCAGAGCGGGACACGGTGATGGCGGTGTGAGCCACGTCATCAGCAGGAACCTCCCTCAGGATCTGTGGAACAGGATGTCAGCGGTACAGCCAATCCGGCACATTCGCAAAGAGACAACAACTGAGCCAAAAACTGAGACAAAAATAAAAATAGCATCAACTATTAAATAATCAAGATTTACATGAGTTGAAAGTATATATAAAGCCTATATTTTTTTTCGCCCTCTGTTTGCAGTGTCACAATCCTGCAGTCTGAATAAACTCAACTTGCCGTCACAATGAAAACATCCTCTGTGGGAACATGGTGGTGGATTTAGTTTCAAAAGTTTCATAGCTGTGGCACTGAAGTGTTTGAGTGTAGTTTAACTGTAGGATTCTTACACATCACCCCTTTGTACCAACTGATTAAGTCCCACAGATGAAAAAGTGCATTTCTCAATATGTGATGTGTTAGCATTGTTGGGAAAACAACATAGAGCTAAAAACAATGAAAGGCTTGAGACTTGTTTAAGCCTCCAGTGACTGTTTGTGCAGCAATAACCTGAACTCTGCTTGGTGGATGGAGCTAAATGCACTTGTTGATGGCATGAGCTTGTGAAAAACTCTTCCAAGAAGCAACGATGACCATTGAGACCCTATAATTTCACTGGCACATGTTCTTCAAGAGAAATGCCTTTAAAACACTTTTTTCATTATACTTCCCTGCTACATGAACATTCTCCAGTCACAGGAATAAAGTCATTGTATGGCCTCCCTAATCCTTTAACTCATTACTAACAGATGAGTTTCATTTTTGTGACTTAAGAAATTAAAAGCAATGTGGAAGTTTATTCAAAGAATATCACTTGAGGAAGCCGTGGTCATACTTCTCCTTCTCTCTTTGTGTAAACTGCTGGTTCAGTTAATGATAGAGGGACTGCTTTCTCTTTCTTTGACCGAATCTACTTTCTCATTCTGCAGTCAGTATTCAGAACTTATTAGACCACCGCGTCCCTACTTTATACATGTTTGTAACTTTTTCATGTTGTTTTTGAGAGTCATTTGGTGGACGGAATACACATGAATGGTGAGAAATGGAAGATCTGCACTCTACACAGAATCAGCGGAGTGACAGATACAATAGTGTGTCCTCCTTAGTGACCTGACAGTCTTGAATTTCCTTCAGGGTGCAGTCTGTTCCAACAGCAAAAACAGTGCTGGCATCTGAAGAGAAGGCGACATCCGTGTAGCTGCAAGACCTGAGGATGCTCTCTGACTCCCGCCTGCCAGTCCCTGTATTCCACTCATACACCACGCCACCCAGGCTGCACGACACCAGACGGCTGTCATCCAGGCTCCATTCAATGGCCTGTACCTGCCACAAATAAATTTAGAAATTCATTAACATTCTGATTTACCTTTTGCTTCTTGATCTACCTGCTGACTTTTCTACATTTTTTGGTTTTTATTCTTTTTTCCTCTCAAAGTTTCATCTTAAGTTTTGACTTGAATTTAGTACCAAACCATGATTTTATCAACCTGCTGACTGTATTCACGCTGAAGTCACATCTCCTGCCACTTGAGGGGCAAACTTTTAATAGACTTGGGTTTTGTGCACAGACACAGTTGTAACTGTCCAATTGTGACAGGCTTGGCCATGTTGCATATGTTTTTGGTAAAACTGTTATATTGGAGTTATTTCATGTTTTAGACAAACAAGCAAAATGACACATTTGACACTATGGCCATATACTGAATGAATCACCCTTATGGCTCGCTTACCTTTCTTCTGTGGCCTTTCAGACTAAGAACAATGTCCAAAGTGGTGAAAGAGTAAATGTGAATGATATTTCCAGATGCAGTAGCAAACAGGTGGCCACCATGGCTAAAGACACACTGAGGAAGGGAGAGAGAGAGAGGGGGAGAGAGAGATATGCATGTATAACATTATGCACTGATAACTGTTGTTGGAAAAAGTTTATAAAAGTCTGGGTGCATTTAAAATTAAATCCCAAAGAGACATTTTACTTCAAATCTCTTAAAATCTAAGAACTCCATGGACCCTCAAAAGAGCCTCTGTGTGAGCTACTACTAACACTAAGACACTAACAAACACAGCTCAAACTGCTCTCAAACCAGCGCTGCTTTTAAAAATACAAGTCTGCCAAGTAATCAAAAATGTTAAATAACTATTTGAAATATTTAGACATATAAAAACATACATAGTCGCACACAAATACACACCTTTCGGCAGTCACGCACGGCAAACTCCTTGAGGGTTCGGATGTCATCAATAAGCAGGTTCATCAGCATGAGCTTGTCAGCAAAACCCACCAGGATGAAGAGGCCAGTGGGATGCAAGGCCACACTGTACGCCTCCTCCCAAAACTCCTTGTAAAGCTCCAACGCTCTAGTGACAAGCCACAGGGATGACAGTGAAGAAACACAGGAGCGTGCCTATCTGCCTTTGTCTGTCCGAATGTACACTTCAGTTTGGTGCACAAAAATAATATTAAACACAGGGCTCAAAAAGTCACTTTTGCTGCAGAAAAACATCACCTCTCTGAAGAGGCCCGTCAGGTTTGGGATTCTGGAAATTATTCCCCCTTCCTGTGCCCCTGTGACTCACCCGTCCTCAAGAAACACTGTGACCTATCGGACCAGTTATGCAACCTG
The DNA here is from genome assembly GCA_900302535.1 of Neoniphon sammara. NCBI lineage: Eukaryota > Metazoa > Chordata > Actinopteri > Holocentriformes > Holocentridae > Neoniphon > Neoniphon sammara. Next base: position 11,373 of record OMKZ01027295.1, read on the forward strand.
CTGAGCCACAATTTATCCCATGGTGTATTGTGCTGTATTTTATTGCATCTGTATGATTATATATCAGTCAGCAAGTGAGAGAATAATAAAAACAATATACATCACACCTCGTATGCAAAATAGCAGAGGACTTGGGTATCCTTTTGTCTCTTACTTTGTTTGATAGTTCCAGATGCGAACAGAGCGGTCCAGAGAGCTGGTGGCGATGAAGGGCTTGTAAACACAGGTGGACAAGCCAGTAATGGCCTTGGAGTGAAAGGAATGGGACAGAAACTTGAAATATGCTTGCACCCCCTAGTGGAAAATATAGAATAGAATAGCATAGAATAGAATAGTTTATTGTCATTGCATATTTACCGTACAACGAAATTGCTTGACCCTCATAAGCGCCTATATACATTAAAAACAACACAAACAAATATTACAAAGTGTACATCTTAGAATCAGCCTATGAAAGGCTAAAATCTCAAAGGTTCTCTAGGCTAAAATCTCAAAGAGAAGTCAACTTGCTCAGTGATGATTACCAACATAGAGATTTATGTAACCTATTGCTTTGTTGTCTAAAACCTGCTGCATTAAGGAAAGAAGGACAGCAGAAACAGAGAGTGAAGAGACCAGTTTGGACAATGTATGAAGGACGAAAAGGCGGGTAGGGAGAAAGAAAGGAAGGGAGGCAAGGACAATGGAGGAAAGGAAGGAGGGAAGGAATGAAGATAGAGAGTGGAGTGTGTTGCTACCTTGCGCATTTCAACAGAGGGCAGGTTGATGCAGTACAGCTGCCCTAGGTCTGTGCTGATGGCCAGGGTCTCCTCTGACGGACTGACACACATGGTGGTGATCTCCTGCTGTTGTGCCTGGCTCAGCTCATCGCAGCACGGGTCAGGGGGGATCTGATACAAATGCAGACATGTGGACATGAACATACATATACACACACACACACACACATACACACATACACAAAGAGCCTACAATCCCACTATTTTAGCAAGTCTCCATGAAAAAAAAAAAAAAAAAGATTTACCCGTAGCTCCCAGGTCTTTCTGTAACTGTCCTCCTCAGTCTTCTCGTAAAGACAGACAGTGCCGGGGCCCGCGGAGCAAGCAAAGCCCTTGGAGTATGACAGGATGGCTGTGATGCGAGGCACGATGGGGTTCTTCTCCACATCGGTCACCTCGGTCCTCCTCCTCTCTGTTTGCCTGTGCAGTGCCAGAACAAATATGGTCATATATGGAAATATTTTCAAACATTTTCTAAAATATTTTGCAGGATAAGGATACTGAGTGGGCTTCTCTAGCAAAACAGGCTGATTTTAGGCTAATAACCAGCATCCACTTGATAATTTATCAAGTACAAATTACACTGAGATGCATAGCAACATAGCAACGCATCTCAGGCTATCAGTAATAATTTAACATTTTAATCCTCCCACAGCTAACCTTTAAACCTTGATCCAGCCTTTGCACTGATCTGATCTATGAGTTCATAAAACCTCTACATACGCAAAAGTTGTCACATTCTCATCCTGGCCTCACTTCTGACCTGTCAGACTCCCGTTGAGCAGACTTAGTGTCGTTACTAATTTCTTCTCGCAGTTCTCCAGACTCAAACACCAGCAGCCTGCCCGTGTCGGTCCCAGCGATCACCCGCTCCTCTGTCATCCAGGCGTGGCACAGGAAGTTGACAGACTCCACCTCCGGGCACTTGCTCTGCTTCAGCACACCCTCTGAGTAGCCGAACAGCTTCAACACACCCTTACCGCTCACACAGATCTGAGTGTTGTCGTAAGGGTTGAAGCTGACCTGATATGACACCATTCAAACAGTATAGCAATGTTCATGTTTCACGGTGCATTTGGTATACCAGTAGTGAGTGGTCATGGATGGATGAATGCAGTATTTACAGTATTGTGCGTGTAGAGTTTCTTTCTTACCTGTGTTACAGGGTTATTTGAACTGCTGGTCTTGACTGTTGCCATCACTTCCTGTTTTTCCCAAAGCCAGAAGATCAGCGTCCATTCTGGGCTGCCTGCTTGGCCTATCAAGTACTTGGAATCAGGGGAAAAAGCCATGCATACGAACTCTTGAATGTTTGTATCTCCTGTGCTCAGGACTTTTCTCTTTCTTCCCTGCTTGTGCTGTAGTTCGTGCACTGTGATGGTGGCCTTCTCTCTGTGCTCTGCCACCGCCAGGTAATGGCGGTTGGCACTGATGGCCAGTGCCTGCATACCTTGGCTTTTCTCTGTGCCTGGTGGGACATCATGTAATGAATGGATGTTTATTACTCACATGATTAAATACAAAGAGAATCTCAAAGGAACAAGGATCGCAAGGCACTGGGTGTTGTTAACAACAATCATAGGTGTTTTCATCCCTTAATATGACTCCAAAAGTGATGTTTGGCCTTTGCAAAAACACAGATCATTGCAAAGTAGAGGTGCAACATTTAACATGTGGGCAATCATTCAGCCTACCTGGAATGAGTCTCTGGCATCTCTGGTCAATGTTATAGCACACACAGTTGTTTCCACAGGGAAAGACGACAGTTTGCTCGTCAGAGAAACACAGATTGTTAGTCACACCTGTCCGTAGACCAAAGATATAGTTGGACTGTGCAATTACAGAAGCCATTTTTAATGGAGCATGCGGTCCTCTCAGTCAGAGCACACCACACTGAATGTAAGAAAAAGAGCACAGGCAAGATAACTCTGCTGCAACAAATAAATAAACAAACAAATAAATACAAAATAATAATTCATATATACTTATGAATATGGACATGAGTCAGATTCAGAATAATAAATAAATAAAAGAGAAGTAAAGAAGAGTGTATAATTGCACTTTGTTGTAGCAAGCACACTACAAAATAAAACGTGTCATTAAAATTTTTAAAAATAAGTAAAAAAGATCTTAAGGAAAGAAGTATGTAGTTAGCCTAGGTAAAAAAGTGTGTTTTGCTAAAGCAAGCACACACACAAAATAAATAAATAAACATCAAACAATTCATAGTTCTGCATATGGATATGTATCATAAATGCATTTCTAGCCTATCATCGTCTGCTGATGGCAACACATATCTGTTATTCCATCCTACTCTCAAAAACATTCGAATGAATATTGTCAATTACCTGGTTAGTTAGCTAGCTAGTCAGTTAACTAAAACATCTCTGGCTATTTTGATATTTTTAACACTTTCTGAAGTAGGCTAAGTCATATTTAAAACGTATATGTACTTTATGTACACTGTGCATCTTTTTTTTGTTGTTGTTGTTCAAAACGATGACTGATAAAGCTTCGTGATGTAACGTTACCGTTAACGGTTAAACAAACTGTTTAAATGATGGTAACGTTAAAATAAATATTTATATACCTATAAATATACCAATGGCTATAACCAAAGAGACTCACCTGGTCAATGCGTTGATGTGTAAAGAAAGTTGTCTCGTTGGAAACTTGGATATGTATGCTAGCTTAATTTAGCTGACAAACCGTTGTGTTTTTTTACTAAAACTTTTTATAAATGGAACGTTGCCAAGTCTGTCAAGGCAAAACCATGGCAACGGTGATGATGCCTCGCTGTGTCGTGAAGCATTTATACATATTGGTAGGTACTGAGTGACATACCTACCAAAATATGACATTGAGAGAGAGAGAGAGAACCTGAATGGAATACAATTTCTGA